>VXAX01006697.1:506854-575861 GCA_013399835.1 Leptocoma aspasia | reverse complement strand
CTGTGTTCATTTCTGGTGTATGATGAGTGGAAGAATTTTATTTTTCCTTACTCTTAAAGATCCTTTAATTATTTAAAGAATTAATTTTCATTGTAATCTAAAAAAATAAATGATAGAGACAAAAATACATCAGTAGGGAATATTTCATGTTTTGTGAATGAGATGGGATTTAAGAGACTTTAACCTCCTATAAGGGGAGAACTTTAACAAGAAGTCTAAGGAAAGCTAAGGTTGTTTTACGTAGAATGGTGCCACTGATAAATGAAAACAAAAACTCTCCAAATATATACATTTTTTTCCTGAATGAAAAAAATCGTTGAACTTTCATACTGTTGATCTAGGCATAACATATACAGATTGATTATGCACAAAAGAGGAATGCAATATAGTTGTCTATCTGGAGTTATCAATGATAGTCTCTGGTTCCATTTATCACTAATGGTAAAGGGTTTTTGTTGACACAATTTTGCATGATACCAATATGGTTGTCTAAGCAGAAGAATTAGGTGAATAGACTAAAATATTGACTAACTAATAGAGTATTAGTTGTATATATTATATTGTTTTATCTATTAGAATATACAGTTGTAATAGAATCTGCAATGTGAGGTTATAGAGTCATAAAATCACAGCGTGGTTTGTGCTGAAGGAACCATAAAGATAAAACCCCCTTGCCATGGGCAAGGACACCTCCCACTAGACCAGGTTCCTCAAAGCCCCATCCAGCCTGGGCTTGAACACTTCCAGGCATGGAACATCCACAACTTCTCTGGAAAATCTATTCCAGTGCCTCATCACCCCCAGAGTGAATAATTTCTTCTCGTCCTTGTTGCCTGTCCCAGAGCTGCTGGCTGCAGGGGACAGGGTGCAGCAGGGAAAGCAGCAGGCTCACCCTACTCTCCTGACATTGCCCCACATGGCTCAGTGCAGAGGCCATTGCTTCACCTAACAATCGTTCCACTGTATCTGCTCATATCTTAATTTCTTCCACACACAACAGTAAAATCAAAAAACTAATAGTTCTTTCATTTAATTCACACTTACATAATTGCCTGTTAAATGGACAGATCTCACATTTAAGTCTGTCATAAGTGTATGTAAGATTATTCATTTAAATTACTTCATATACAGTATTTTCTGTACACATATATACCATGTTCAAAGAAAGTGTTAGTGGATACTGCAAACTCCGTCATTTTGCTTAAGTATGTTTTAAAACTTCCATTTCACTGTTCACTAAGTAAATTTAGTTCATAAACTATTNTGAGTCCAGAGCTCTTTATGTTTCTCAAAGTTTCTCTTACAGGAATGGAATGAAGTAGACAGGCAAGCTGAGTACTAGTTGATTCCTGCTATAAAACAGGATTAAAAGTTAGGGTGGCCTCAAAAGCTAGTGACACCAGCAAAGTAAAACTGAAAAAGGAGCAAAAAAAGCTGCTGTACAAATTGAAAAATCCATTGGATGATATTACTTTTGATACTAGAGCATAGGTATCGTACTTCATAAATTGCTCATTATCGCTGACTTCTAGTAGCAAGGTCACTGTAATGTACTCAGTGTCTGGCCACTTTATTCACTTCTAGCAATGCTAGGAAAAAAGCCTTAAATAAGCTGCTTTTGCAGCTGAAAAGCAATTTGCCACAATATCAGCTAAAAAAAAAGTGAAGATTCAATCCATTGGTACAGCAGTTTTATGCTCAAACAAATTTTGGGACTGAGGAACACTGTATATGAATTCAGAAACAATTTGAAAATAGATAGGGCAGATGTTGCACTGACCTCTGCCCACTGGAATGTGATAGATAGTTTGGTTTATCTTTTTTTTTAGCAGATAATATTACCTCTAGGGAAATCACTGTCAGCAATGCATCTTTAAGCCATGTGTTGTCACATATTGGATATCTGTATTTCTTTAGGGAAAAAAAATTAGTTCAGTTGAAAACCAAAACTGATTTTGATACTGCTGCTGGTGTATAACAGTATAAAGAAATTAATTCATAAATGTACATACATAAATATAAATATGGTCCAACAATAAAAAAATTACTTAGTAGATGTTTGAATTGCTATTTTTAAAATAATTTACCATCCTCCTTTTCATAATACTTTTACTGACAGATCTAAATCATACTTCTAACACTAAAAAGATAAATAAAAATGGATTGCTGTTCTGATGAAAAAAATTCCTATAGATTCTTACTCCAGAACCTCTTTGAACTTGTGAATTTGCATCTGAATTGAGTTCTTGTTGGTGGTTTCTCTACAATTTTTGACTCCTAAATAAAATAGTGATCAGATCTCTCATGAGTTTTTTTTTTTTGGCTGGCTGATGTCAAAGCAATGTATGTTGCATTTAGAACACACAATAACAAAGCACTAGTGATGACACATTTGCACAGCTTTGTGAAAGCCTTGGGAAAAAAAATCTGTTTTACTGTTTCCTCCACAAACTTATTTTCATCTTTCCTGTGTTCATTTCTGGTGTATGATGAGTGGAAGAATTTTATTTTTCCTTACTCTTAAAGATCCTTTAATTATTTAAAGAATTAATTTTCATTGTAATCTAAAAAAATAAATGATAGAGACAAAAATACATCAGTAGGGAATATTTCATGTTTTGTGAATGAGATGGGATTTAAGAGACTTTAACCTCCTATAAGGGGAGAACTTTAACAAGAAGTCTAAGGAAAGCTAAGGTTGTTTTACGTAGAATGGTGCCACTGATAAATGAAAACAAAAACTCTCCAAATATATACATTTTTTTCCTGAATGAAAAAAATCGTTGAACTTTCATACTGTTGATCTAGGCATAACATATACAGATTGATTATGCACAAAAGAGGAATGCAATATAGTTGTCTATCTGGAGTTATCAATGATAGTCTCTGGTTCCATTTATCACTAATGGTAAAGGGTTTTTGTTGACACAATTTTGCATGATACCAATATGGTTGTCTAAGCAGAAGAATTAGGTGAATAGACTAAAATATTGACTAACTAATAGAGTATTAGTTGTATATATTATATTGTTTTATCTATTAGAATATACAGTTGTAATAGAATCTGCAATGTGAGGTTATAGAGTCATAAAATCACAGCGTGGTTTGTGCTGAAGGAACCATAAAGATAAAACCCCCTTGCCATGGGCAAGGACACCTCCCACTAGACCAGGTTCCTCAAAGCCCCATCCAGCCTGGGCTTGAACACTTCCAGGCATGGAACATCCACAACTTCTCTGGAAAATCTATTCCAGTGCCTCATCACCCCCAGAGTGAATAATTTCTTCTCGTCCTTGTTGCCTGTCCCAGAGCTGATGGCTGCAGGGGACAGGGTGCAGCAGGGAAAGCAGCAGGCTCACCCTACTCTCCTGACATTGCCCCACATGGCTCAGTGCAGAGGCCATTGCTTCACCTAACAATCGTTCCACTGTATCTGCTCATATCTTAATTTCTTCCACACACAACAGTAAAATCAAAAAACTAATAGTTCTTTCATTTAATTCACACTTACATAATTGCCTGTTAAATGGACAGATCTCACATTTAAGTCTGTCATAAGTGTATGTAAGATTATTCATTTAAATTACTTCATATACAGTATTTTCTGTACACATATATACCATGTTCAAAGAAAGTGTTAGTGGATACTGCAAACTCCGTCATTTTGCTTAAGTATGTTTTAAAACTTCCATTTCACTGTTCACTAAGTAAATTTAGTTCATAAACTATTGTGAACAAGACAGAATTTCTGTTATAATTTTTGCTTATTAAAATTATATTTTTTGTGGGTAGGAGGAAGATAAAATTTTAAAAATAGGTAAAAGAAATAGCTTGCTAAATTTGGTTATCAAGTTTCATTTTTATATTCCACAGAAAATATTAGGACTTGAAAGATTAATGTCCCCACACAAAAAGAGCAAAACAGATTTTGTAATGAAACAAAATACACAGAAATGTTTATATACATATATTTATACATCTATTATGCTATATAATAAGAAAAGAATCTACACCATCAACATGAATAGTTTATTACTATTTCTTGATTCCATCTTGATCACACAGGATACAAATCCAGAACTTAGTCTTGCTCAAAAATTGCTTTTCTCTTTTTCTGATACATCTTTGTTAGGAAATTGAAATTGTTATTTTGTGTCAGAAAATAGTGTGCATTGGCTCACAATATTTAAAATTATATTTTATTATTTCTTTTCACAATTTTCTATTTTATTGTAACTGAGCAGGATTTTCCAGCTAATAGTCCCTAAAGATACAGTAACCTAACTCTGTAAGTGGATAGAACTGATTTAAGACTGCAAGTTAATAATGTACTTAGCAACTTCCATTTATGACAATTAGATTTCTATAGCCATTATGGAAGTAAATTTCAGTTTTTCTGGAAATCTTATATGATTTCTTTAATCTTGACTAGTCTGAATAATATTGTGCTCCTAGAAAACATCATGACCTTCCTCCACATCATCTTCTTCGTATCAGTATTGAGTATATGTGAGTATAGCAACTACATTCCTCATACAACATTTTGGAAAATCCAGTTATTAGCTGAAAATCGATAATTTATTCTTACACTTTATTTTCAATATCTAAATCTGTTTAGAATGCATAACAGTATTTTACTTTTCTTCACATGTGTAGGAACTTTCTACAAAGGACTTGCTAAAGATTTCTGGAAGGCTTAAAAAAATTACATGAACATTTGCCATTTATCCGCTATTTTAGTAGATTAGAGGGGCTTGAATTTCCTTTGTAGTAGCCTTGCTGTTATCTCTATCTCTGTGCTGGTTTTCAGAGTAACAAAACACTGCTAATAGTGGATTTCCTTATTCTGTGTTGACAGGGAAGCACCTTTGAAGAAAAATTGCAGCTTCTGTTCAAATACTAGCAATCTTACCTAGCAACTGATTTATTTGCACAGACTAACCTGACAGTGGGTGGTCATTTTGTGCAATGGTGATGACACAGTAATTCTTAGACCTGGAAGCACTTTTCCTGCAAGTGATATGGGAGTTTTTTGGTTTGGTTTTTTTTTTTTGGGTTGGTTAGTTGGTTGGTTGTTGTTTTGCCCTGAGGGGGAGGGTGGAAACTCAACTGGAGTTACAACGTGAGTATAAAATATTCAGTTGGCTTTATGAATAAAACCCACAAAATCAGGATGAATGCTAGATCTATTTTTATATCGCAAGACAATTTTCAGAATTTAGGATGACTTTCAGATTGTTGAATATGTGTCTCCTTCTCTCCCTTTATTCAAAATTTGCTTTTTCATACCAGCCATTACCAGAAAATATAGCCTATAAAGGCATCCAGTATGATGCAGCTTAGCTTTATTATTGTGTCTCTTTAATTTACTCTTACTCTTCTTTGATGATATACATAATTTTTACACTTATTTTCATGTGTGATTGAAGTCCAAAGAAAGAAAAACCATCTGGGATTCAAAGTAAATTTAATTAATGGAGAATTTCTAATTTTACCCTGATATTTGTGTAGTTTCCTCAATGATACTCAATAACATTAATTCTTCTTCATTAAGTGTGGTTTTATAGTTTTCCCAGGGTCTATCTATATTACAAAAGAGCTTATACTTACACCCTGAAGTCTAGTAGCTAGAGAACCATCTAAAATTTATTTGGTATTTGAGCTCACGGTAAAAGAAGACTGCCTTTTAAATTAAACAGAATGCAAGAATTTAGTGTGACTCTCAGCACTTTCAAGGTGAAGGCTAACTTCTCACGACTTTGATGCATGTCACAGGATTTTCCTAGCTAATGAAGCAAGATCACTTGAAGAAAGTCTAGTAAATTAGAGTAAAGGGACATCTCGAGACCCTGAAACTCTGCTGTTCATAATTTTAAATTGCTAGAAAATTCCCTGAAATACTTTTGCTTTGTGAAATGTAGCAGTCTTAGGCACAGTCTGGAAACTAATGTAAGTCAGAGACAAATTCCTGAATGGAAGACATCTGTTTTGGAGAGTAACAAGGTTAAAAGTAACATTGTGAAATATTTCCCTCGCTGGCCTCAGAAAATGATCCCATGTTTTTCATGGTAGTGTGGACATAAATTCACCTCTATGTCTTTTAAATACCAGGAACCAGCTTGCTTTTTGCACTGCCAAAAATGTTCCATTTAACTACATTTTAGGATTGTCTGCTCAAAGAAAAAGAAGTTTTAAGATCTAGCCAATGCACTTTTAGCCACATAAACCAGCTGAATAAATATGAATGCATAATATGCTTCCCCTCAATTTTCATGTGATAAATTGGTACATATTTCATTAGACTTGGAGAAGAAAACTATGAGTCCTTCAACCTTTTTAAATGTTTCCCAGTCTGGATGTCTTTGTAATTAATTTCTCACTCTGAAAGTTATTTGGGTTAATAACAGTTTTTTCTCCCTTTGCACTTTATTTATTATTCTTTTATCCAAATAAGAAGGTGTTTATCTATATTTCCAACAAGCCACATTTTTCTACTTTTTTATTTGAAAGTACTAACTGCAATGTTAATTTGAGACTTATAGCAGGCATTTAATAACTGTTTATCCCTAGCTGAGCAATTTACAAGTTAAAAAATCATTGTGAGAAACAGTGCTCTTCCTCACTGGGAAAAGCTCAAGGACTTTTTTCCATGCACACTTCATAGCTCAGGGTTAACATAGATCTGTAAATCATATTTCTAACAGTTGCATGAGTAAGCTAATAATATACCTCAGAAAAGACCAGAGGTAATGGTAATCATGATATTGGCATAAAAATGATTGAAGGAATTTAACTTGTTTCAAGTGACATGATTAAAACTTACTACTTTGTTTAACTAATCATCTCTAGTAGAAGTAAATTTTTTACTTTTCTTTACATGCTTCCTAGATACCTAGCTGCAATTAAATTTTTAATAAACAGTTTCTATATTTATATCTGTTTGTGTGCTTATGTACCATTCTTGTTACAGGAATCAAGCCATATGAACAATTATATTTGTTCTCTCTAATGTCTCCATAAAGTGAAACAAATTATTCTTAATAATAGTAACTACTGAATATTTCTTTAATTTTCTCTCCTGAAAAAAAATCAAAGCTATTTACAAAGAAAAAAATGTTTTCTCTCTTTAATCTCTGATAAAGAAATCTGTACGTTATTAAATAAAATAGGATTGATACTACTTATCTGACCAAGTAAAACTTGCTCTTGATGGAGTTGGACATTACACATTTGGATCACAACTAATTACTATATTTATAGCTCTAACTACCTTCTGCTTTTATACAGATTAGAAAACATTAAATGCAAGGGATGCAATTTAATTTTACTAGCAGAATTCTCTTAAAAGTATAACCCTAACCACCTTTTTTAAGTGGAGTTCAACCACTTTTTTCTGTCTTGCATTAACATTAAACACTGATTGACCCATAGCAGAAGTCAAAAAGTGAGTTTGATTCTCTAGACTTCTTTTTAGATTATTTGCTGGCTGAGAAAAAGAAAAGTAGCTGGGAAAATGAAAAAATAACACTAAAAGTCAAATAGTTGATGCAGCTTTCTAACAATTGGTTTATTAAATATGTGAGGATAGTCACCAAAGCACGGATTGGCTTCCCCAAATGAGAGGAAACCTACTTTACCTGATAGATAAATATCTAAGCATGGAACTTTTTTGAAAAACAGTTTGTAGTTTGATGTTCCAATTCTGTTTAAATTGTACTCTGTATAACTAGATCTCTAATATCTTTTATGTATCTAGATGTAATTTTTCAAAAATTCAGTACTGATTACAGTGTATATACCTGCATTTACTTGCTGAGTTTTCTTGCACATACTTTTAAATTATCTAATTGGGACATTTTCTAAGTTAAAAACCCAGTGCATCAGTAAGAAAAACACAGTATGTGATGCCTATGATTTTAGTGTCTAATACATCCTGTACTTCCGTTTTACAATGAATTTTACAAAGAACTTCTGACAGTTCTTTTCATAAATTGTATTTATTAAATGGCATGCTCAATATATTTTACAGTCTCACTGACATTGTTTTCCATTTAAAATTCAGATAAACTCTATCAGTTACTGCAAACATCTTCAAATAATGATTGAACAGCTGATACTAATTTTTTATGCATGAGCTGACCATTAATTAGACAGACTCTTCACTCATGGGAGACAGGGCTAGTTAATTTGTAAGAGTAATTATTCTGTCTTTGGACTGAGAGTGTTAATCTCTTTACTGATTTTTCAAATGTTGTTATACTGTTACAAAACCCAAAATTTAGCAATTAGTATACTGTGTGAAGTAAGAGGTCCATACAATTACATATATCTCTGTATGAGAAGAAACATACAGTCTCTCTGAATTAATCAAATGAGCTAAGAAATCACAGTGGATAATTACAGGCATCTAGAGATGTGAGACTGCTAGCAATCAGACACTTGTAATGCTAAGAGAATAATTACATCTTGTGGTTTGCCTTGGAAAGGATTAAAAGATATTCTACCAATCTGTAGTATTTTGAATTATTTTACTCCTCATTAATGATCATCTGGGGAGCAAGGGAAATAAAATATTTTATTAGTCTTTCTAGAAGACTACAAAGTACTTTCAAACAAGGTATCAGTGAATATGACAAAGAAATTAAAAATATGAAAGTAGACAGAAATGAGAGAACACTTCCTTAGCTTCAATTTATACCTTAAAATTCTTACATAGAGGGTTTGTGATAAAAAGTGGTGACCTAGAACTTAACCCACCTAGATGATCAAGGGAAGCCAGCTAAAATAATCTTGCTGGATTTCAGTAAATCTTTTTGTCTCTCACAGGATCCTTCAGAACAGAAGTTCCAGCACACAGCTGGATAAAGACATCATGGGATGGGTGAGCAGCTGGCTCCTGGGTCAGGCACAAGGGGTTACAGTCAATGGAGTGACATCAGAGTGGTGACCTGTCACCAGTGGGGTTCCACAGGCCTCCATCCTTGGCCCTGTGCTCTTTAACATCCTCATAAATGACTTTGATGCATCCCATGACTGGGAGGGATACTGAGCAAGTTTGCAGATGATACAAAGCTGGGAGGAGCTGTCGACTCCCTCAAAGGCAGGAAGGTCCTGCAGAGAGACCTCGACAAATCAGAGGGCTGAGCAATCAGCAACCATGTGAAGTTCAACAAGAGAAAGTGCCGGATTCTGCACCTGGGATGGGGTAAGCCTGGATGTACAAACAGACTGGGGATTGAGATGGTGGAAAGCAGTGCAGCAGAAAGGGATGTGGGGATCCTGGTTGATCGAAAGCTGAACATGAGCCAGCAGTGCCCTGGAAGCCAGGAGGGCCAACCCTGCCTGGCTTCAGGCACAACATCACCAGCCAGTCAAGGGGATACTAGTAGTGTCCCCCAGGGATCAATTTTGGGTCCAGTTTGATGATTCCAGAAGACCAACCACAGAACACAGCTAAACCCATCAGTTAAGCTGGTGGTGCCTCTAGGAAAATATTTAAGAATGGAAAGAAAATTCCAAGCAGAGAGAGCACAAAGAGTGAGAAACAGCAGAGAGAACACCACAGTCATAGAAAAGAGGAGGAGTAAGAGGTTTTCCAAGCACTGAAGAAGGAATTTAACTTGCAGTCCATGAAGGACCCACATGAGACTAGAGGGAAAGTGTGAGACACAAGGAGCAACAGAGACAAACCACTGTGCACCGACTGTAAACACTCCCCAAATATTTTCACCACTGACTCATTGAAGGGCTGAAGGGATTGAGGCAACCTTTGGCAATTAGGAGGAGAGGGAAGAGATGAGGGGTGAGAAAGTTCTGTGTCTTTTACATTTCTTAAATGACTGAAACAAAAATCAGTTAATTTGAGGAACTATTAAAATAAAAATATTCCTGATGGAATATTCCTTAGGAATATGCCTGAAATATCTGCCAGATTTTTTCTATCTCTGAACTCATGCCACTGAGGGAATTTCTAAAACTCCTTCGTTTATGTTTTGAAAAGGTGCTCTCAACTATATTTTCTTGACTACGAGGTGTAGTCACCTTATGCTGGGCTTTCTTTGGAACCATCTACTTAACATTGCTGTGTAGTCTCATTTCAGATTTCTGCTGGCCTAAGATAAAAGATTGATAGTCAGACTGTTCCTCTGGGAAAAGAAAAGAAAAAAAGATTTATAACCATCTAAAGAGAAGCTTATATATCAAACAGTCTGTAACATCTACAAAAGCTGCTGAGTGTAGTTTTTATGAAGGAATGTTTCTGAACTTGAACTCTCACTAGGTACTGCTGGTCACCTTTAGAAGAATGAAACTAGTTTTGGACTTCATCTTATCACCTAACGTTTTTTTTTTTTTTGAATTGTGGGTTTGTAAGTAAGATAGATTTTTGTGGCAATGTGGCTGACAGAAAATGAGTACTTTGAGAAAATTTAAGACATCAAAAATTGTCATCTTGTATACTCACCCACAAATTCAAAGGTTTGACAGCCTTTTCAATCAAAATTGCCTAGCCATAATAAGATATTCAATGAACATTCCTCCTATGGTAATTCTCTGTTACATGACAAAGTTGAATTGTTCTTGTAAATAAGTCGTACTTAAAATTCAAATATAGCCTGCATGAAGACATCTTTTTTCTGATAAGAAAAGCAGAAAAATAATAAAAATTGATATCAAACTGTCTGTGGAGTCTGTGAGAATCCATAGGAAAGAAGACATCTGAGGATAGATGTTTTTCAGTCTAGTGAATACATGCACTATATACCATTCATTTGTATTTGTATGCATTTTAATTTTGTCTGTAAAGAACAAGACTGATGCCATTCCTTCTTTGTCTATTTTTGGAGGAATGTAAACCTATGTCTGTTGTTTTTGAAGTGAACACATTGTTCTGTATTATATTGATTTTAGACATATTTGTAAAGCTAAGTATTTTTATTGAGCTGATTTCAAAAGGAAATCAGCTTTGTTTAGAATGTCACAGCTTTCAGTGGTATTTATAGGCATTGAATTATTTCTAAGTCAAGCAAAAAATGTATTCTATATCTTGACAATCTTAAGTGATTGTTAGGATACAGAATACATGGAACTTGATTTAGCCCTCTTACCTCAAAAATAAATTTTTACTTTGAGCTGTGAATGAAAAATGTGCCACCTTACTCCTTGGGCAAGGACCTGGGTTTTTGATTTGTCACCTTATTTTGTGTGTAATAAATTAGGCAGTTTTCTAAAGAGCATATATGAATACTGTTCTCCATGTAAACTCTGCCTTAGCTAAATCAGAGCAAAGAATTCTGCCACGTAGTGGTGCATGGGAGCCAAAGAGTCAGTGTTTAATTCCTACACTCTTCCATCTATTTTGGGACATTGCTAGAATGTCCTCTGCCAGCTGAATACACACTTACATATCTAGCTAATCAGTGAGTGATGGGGTAAGCCGTTTAAATCCTCTTAATGGCTCAGTGTAGGAGGTATTCTTATGTCTGTATTCTTCTCTGTCTGATAACAGAGAACATTAACTGTGGAAGGGTATTTGTGACTGTTCTCTTTAAAAAGATTTTTTTTTTTTATTTTAGGAGATTATTTTAAAATGTAGTTCCTTGAATGAAGACTGCCTTATTACATGGATTGATAGAAAACTGTCTAAAAATATGTTATTGACAGACCACTGATCTTTTCAGAGTGAGGGAATTCAGACACCCAGATTCACTTTCATCCCAAACTTAAAGCTTTAATCAACAGCCTGCACTGTGGGACAACTATGAAAGGTAAGAAGAAAGACATATATGAAAAGGAGGGTGATTTCCAACTTTCCTGTTTAATCTGTCACTACATAGTTAAGGATATAAGATTTATGGGGAAAGAATGAGAGGGAAAGTGAGAAAAAAAGAGAAGAAAGGTAAGTATAATACTGAAAACTATAAATGGAAAACTGAGTTATTCTCTCTGCTGCTAAGATTCTTTCTGAATTTTATTTAATTACCTCTATTAAAAAAAATAATACCAGAAAAAGATTTTTTCACTAAGTTCTGAGTAATACAACTGAATTTTGGAATAAGAAAACATAGCTGCATTTTGCTTTTTCTACATAATGTGGATGCCTTCTCATGCTTACTTCATATTGATTCAAGACACCTCTCTCTGTGAGGAATTTGCAGAGTTGTTTCTAGATCAACACGTTGTGAACCAACACATTTTCCTGCATGTTATTTACTTGTTTGAAGTGGTCTTCTGAGATGCCAGCTTTTTATCATTTTCTCTAAGTATAATGCTCTGAAATTTTCATGCCAAACAGAAATAGGGTCCTACCTCTAGCAAAGATGAGTCAAAGATCACTGATCATATGCTATTAAATACCCAGTGTCTACATTTCTGTGGATGGATTCAGGATTTGACCTGTATCTAATATTCCAGATGATAGACAGTCCTGATAGATAGATTTTCAGTTTGAGATGAAGTTGCTAGCTTTATGTCTCTGGCTAAATCCACAGAATAAAAGCCTTCTGGAAGGTAATTACTGAGACATGTGTAGAACAAATTTCTTCATTAGAAGACCAACTCTTTATTAATAGCCCAACTTTGTTACTGAGTTGGCCTTTACTCAATAAAGTGATTTCAGAGAAAGGCTCTACTTAAAGTGAAAATTAGTCTGGCCTACCTTGTGCCCATTAGCAAAATAGGTTGTTCTCTTCTAATCAACTGTGTGTTCTCTTCTAATAAACTGTGTCTCTCTTTCACTCTGTTAAAGAGAAAACCTTACCATGCAAAACCAAATGAACCAATGAAAAAATTTATCCTCACTGGGGAAATACCCATACGTAAATAAAAATATTGAAAGAAAAATTACAATTGAAAAATAAACCAGACTTTTCTTCAGGGATGTTACCTCTATTCCAGAAGAATGAGTAGGAAAAATACTTGAGTAATACAGGAGTGAAAGGTAGTTATACTACACATACCACATTCATTTTGGAGGTTAATTTGTAGTTAGTGAAAGACAGGTATATTCACAAAAGCTGTTAGTGAACCATTTAATCCATACATCATTTACTCTGCTTGTCATAAGATCAATTTAAAACCATTTGAAGAATTTTAAATTCATATGGTTATTTTTTTTTCCTTATTTCTCCCTTTTTATTTTGGCATTAGACTACTTAAAATCACTTGGTGAAAAAGATGAATAGCCTCTTGGATCACAATATGACAGCAAAGTGCATAGGCCACTGCTGTGCTTAAATGTGATGCTGTCTAGACCAAATATTTAGTTGGTGGAAATCAAGGTATATACAGATATGGCACTTTGGATTAAACTGTAGCACATGGCTCCTCCCATTAGCTACTGCCTATCTGCTGAAATGCGTTAAGTAATTATTTGAAGGTTTTTCAGACCTTCTCAGTACAAAGTAAAAATCTTTTAGTGGGGACCCAACTTAGATGCTTCCATACAAATGGATGTAACACCGGGAAAAAATAAGAGGACTTAGAGATAGCTGCACATCTGTAGGGCTATGACCTTATTGGCATCACGGAGGCTGGTGGGATGGCTCCTCGGGAGCAGTGCTTCCCAGCAAAGACAAAATCAGGCAAAAAACCACAGGATGTCTGCATGAATAAACACTGTCCTGCATGACATCCTTGTTTCTAAATTGAGAAGACATGGATTTGACAGATGGAGAAGTCAGTGGATGAGGATTTTGGGTGGATGGGTGGACTCAAAAAACTACAGTCCACGACTTGATGTCCAAGTGGAAACTAACAATGAGTGGCATTCCTCAGGGGTCAGTATTGGGTGTTACACTGTTTGCTGTCTTTTTTGGTGACATGGAGAGCGGAACTGTGTGAAACCTCAGCAAGTTTGCCAATGACACCAGGCTGTGTGGTGTAGGTGACACACTGGAGGGAAGGGATGCCATCTAAAGGGACCTTGACGGGCTTGACACGTGGCTGTGTGTGATCCTAATGAAGTTCAACAAGCCAAGGTTAAAGTCCTGCACTTGTCAGGGCAATCCTAGTGCAGGCTGGGGAGACAATTAAAGAAATGTGACCAGCAGGTAAAGGCAGGTGATTCTCCCCTCTACTCTGTTCTCATCTGGAGTTCTCTGTACTCCCATCTGGAGTGCTGCATCCAGCTCTGGGGCTGCCAACATAAGAAGGACAGGAATCTGCTGGAGCAAGTCCAGAGGAGGGCTGTGAAGATGATCAGAAGGCTGGAGCATCTCTCCTATGAAGACAGGCTGAGAGAGTTGGGGTTGTTCAGCCTGGAGAAGAGAAGGCTCTGGGGAAACCTTACAGCAGCCTTCCAGTGAATAAAGGGGGCCTACAAGAAAGGTGGAGAGATACTTATCACAAGGGCATGTAATGATAAGAAAAGGGGGAATAGCTTCAAACTGAAAAAGGATGGATTTAGATGTTAGGAGGAAATTCTTTGCTGTGAGGGTGGTGAAGCACTGGAACATGTTCCCCAGAGAAGTTGTGGATGCCCAATCCCTGGAAGACCAGCCTGGGTGGAGCAACCTGGTCTCCTTGTCCATTTCAGGAGTATTAGATTTAGCTAATATTTAAGACCCCTTTCTACCCAAATAATTCTATGATTTCAAGATTCTATGATCTAACAGAAAATACAATAAAAAAATTTTTCAAAATAAACAAATATTGAAGTAGACTAAATATGAGTGAAATTAAGAACAATATACTGAGTACACAATTCTGGCTAATCTCAGAAGTTTTGTTGTCTTTACCCTATTTTTTGTTTCCAGAGATGAATATCTGTGTATTTGAGGATTCTACAAATGAGTGAAGAAACTGTGAGAGAATATGCACACTAAACAATTTGGATTTGATCAATAGATGCCACTTAACTGCATTACTGAGACAATGGATGGAAATAAATAAAATAAGATACAATGCTCCATACATTATCAATATTGCAAAATTCACTTCCAGAAAAGTTATCAAGAAACATTATGATACCTTCATTTTGATTTTGGCAAATAATAAATATATAAGATGGAGGACGACATTATGCCTTTACTGAAGTATATTAAAATGATTCCCTTTCAATTATATAAAAAAATAAGGATTCTGTTTAAATTATATAAAAGAATAAATTAAAGTCTGGTCCAGAATTCTTATTTAAAGAGAGGGGAAAAATAGGTTTCTGAATGTGGATAATATATGAAATTTCTCTAGGTCAAAATTACAAATATATTTGGAGCTTACTTGAAAGGAAAAAAAGGCATGTTAATATACAACCTACAAGCACAACAAGAGACAATACATTTTTTTTCTCAGCTGAAGAATCTGTGTATTCTATTTTATTTGTCTCAATAAATATGGAATAAGGAAAGAAAAATTAGACATGGATGGACTCAGTTAGTGTGGAATTAAAAATGACCTAGTTTTGGCCTCAGGAGCTTCATGTTTCAAACAAAGATTTGAATGTGAATGCTGAGAGTGAGACGGTTATGTTAGACAGGATTGTATGAGGCAGTTTTACTAGTTATTAGCCTTAGAACACAGGAATGTGTGAATGTCTGTGGTAGGTGTGAAAGATGTCCATGTCCTCATAAATGTGCCATTTCAGCACTGACTTTATATTTATCTAGGGCAGAATAAGAACACAGCCAACATATGATGCTTCATCCTAATGCTTACCCATTCTCTATCTCTTTTCAGCTCTGAACTTTCTAATTCAGAAAAAGTCTGCTTTGTAGCTTTCCGTGAATCTCTAGCATGTGGTCAGGTCTTGACACTTTCAGATTAGTAATTTTTTGATCTTTTCTGTATCCTGTGGCAAATTCAGCTTCTTGCATTGAAGTTGATGAAGAAAAGCATTTTTTAAAAATCTGACTGTTAATACCTTACTAATACATTCTAAATATCTTTTTAAGATAGGGTAAATCCATTTGTTTATATGACTAAATTTTATTTACCATTTTCCGATTCTTGAGTTTTCATGTTGGCAATAAAATTAGTTACATAATCAGTCCTTATACTGTGACTCATTGAATATAATTTTTCTGTAATTCCTAGTACAGGGTCACACAATTTTTAAGGAAGTGACAGAGCAGTGTGTCAGGGAGCTAGCCTCAGCTCCTTTTGGCTTTTTTTTAGCAACTGGTCACTCAACACACCTGTTTTAACTTCATTTCCTTGAATTCCTAGCATGGTAGAAGTCTTACAATCTACATAGTCATTGCATAAAGCCCATTAATTTTGTTAGTGTCATAGGATAGTAAAGACCATTGGCTGCCTAGGGTCTGGGAAATTATTCAACATAAGGATTCACCACAGGACTGGCAAGACACAGTCCCCACCAGCCAGTGCCTGTCCCATCAGCTAGGGAGGGGGCAGGGAAGCCCTGATGCACTGGGCATAAAATCCAGGGCTTGATAGCTGAGGCTGCAGGGTGTCCTCTGTGGAAGGAGTGCATGAATTGTCCTGTGCTCTTCACAGTGGATTCCAGACAGCTCTAGATGGAGAGAAATAGTCCAAGACACCCCAAAACTTCAGCCAAACAGAGGATCACATGCCATTTCTTTTCAGGCATGTTTGAGGAAGGATGGCAGCTGCTGGGGGCAGGAAATGCAAGAAGGACACAGGAGGACACTCAAAATGGGGCACATGAGAAAGTGTGTGAAGAGGAGTATTTGGAGAAAGAATGAGGGAAATGAGTGGAAAATGGTATTTTTTGGGAACATGTAAAGTGATGACCCCCTGAAAGGAACTGCTTTGTGAGGGACAAGGGACACCCCTGAAGGATTGCATCCTTTGTGTTGCCTGTGCTGGGGCAGGGACACCTCTGAAGGGACTGTGGCCCAGAGGCAACCCATGCCAGAGCAGAGGAGCAGTATGAAACAAGAAGTAGTTGCAGAAGGAAATCTTTGTGTACTGTTCTCAACCTTCTGCACTGCCTGTTTCCTCATCAAAAGGGTTTGGAGGGACCAAGCGGAGTGTATGGTGAAAACAAGAGTGGTTGAAACAAGGAGAGGGGAAGAATTGGGCTGAAGCTGAGTCTGAACATGAGGGAGGGAAAGCATTCCCCCAAATATTTAATTACTCACTACCTTAACAAATAATTAAAAACTGATAATTGACAATAAATTTATTTAAATAAAATTTAATGAGCTGAGATTTTTTAGCTTGTTACAGCCAGCCATGGTGGCCAGAGCCAGAAACAGGCTGATGTCCTCAGAGGTTGAAAGTGGCAGGGAGGGATGATGAAATATTGAGACATCATCCAGGAAATGGGTCAGGTCAGGTCATTTACCCTGGTGAAGGTAAATGGTGTCAGACACAGACCTGGAATGGCTGGACAGGGCAGGGAAGTGGAGGAAACACCAAGGGCAAGCTGGTACATCAGTATTCAGGCTGAACGTGCCTCAAGTGGCAGGGTGGTGGTGGTGGAGCTGTCACTTTTGTCAATCCCTTGCCAGGTGAGGGGAAACTTACTGAAACCAATGAGAAGGAGAGGGCTGTTATTAGAAAACACAGAAAATAATCCCTAAATGGATGCCGGCACTGAACATCCTTCAGGTTGTCAGTAATTTCCTGTTATTACAACCCTTCTCTGCTTGAGGAAGACTGGTGACACAGACCTTAGGACCTGGATGGACTTTATAGGGATGAGCATAAGAGAGAAGGAAAGACATTTTAATTTTTCTTGTAAAGCAACAAAAAGTACTATTATTAGTGAGGTTTTCTATATTAATTTAACTATGATTGCTCGTATAATTATTGCTTACTTTAGCCTGATTATATTGCTCAGTTTTTACAAACAAAAATTCTTGGCTATATGTATTTCTATTTAAAATATTTATGATGCATTTCCTTTTACTCATACTGAGATTTTGATCTTTGGGATGTTTTTGCTATACTTTTGATCTTGTTTCCATCCTCTTTTCCATTGTTTGTTTATTCTTACTGATGAGAATGAAACAGAATTTTACATAGTACTGAAACTGCAGGATAATATTGGGTTTGTACATGGAAAAAGTAGAACACTTTTTTTTTTTTTTTTCACTAACTTCTAATATCCTGATTTGCTTTTATGGCCACTCCTGAATATCAGCTAATGATTTTTGTGATAACTGCTTTTGTAACCCCTAACCATGTTTCTGAGGGGTTGATTGTCAGCTCAGAGCTGATCATTTTTTATGAGAAGTTAGACTGGTTTATTAAATTTTTTATTAGAATTGTAAAGACAATTATTATTGCCTTTAATCTTATCTTTGTTCATATTGAAGTTCATTTGCCATTTTCGTAGCTAGTTTCTGCTAGTTCCTAGTTCCTTGTGCAACTACTTACAACCAGACTTTATCCTTACTATCTAGAATAAAGTCCCATTACCAGCAAACTTTGTCACTTTGTCACATTTGCTAAACTGTATATCAATGTTTCCACAAGTCATGTCAGTGTAACCCATCGTCAATTACTCAGTGATTGGTGGTCACCAGTACCTGACCTCTCTTTCCTGTGAGAGCTGACTTTTCTTACCTTCACTTCCTATCTCTCTCTAAGTAATTTAACATTGCAAATCTCTTTTATGTCATTGCTGATCAGTTTCTTTAAAAGCATTTGGCAAGAAGTTTTTCAAACCTTCAGAAACCGAAGAAGATTTTATCCATTAGAGTACCTTTATCTTATGGGACATTTGAGAAAGAAATTTGATTTTCATTGATGTTCACAAAAAGCCATAAGGTACTCATGAAATTTTCTGATGACAGAAAATTGGAAGTTAATACCAATACAGAAGTAGTTGAGAATATCTGATAGAAAGAATTAGATGATCTTAGAAACGGGTTGAAATATGGGTGATCATCCATTTATATACTAGAAAAAATAATTTCTGCTATAAAATGGGATTTTCCTACTTCCAAAGATCCAAAGTCAAAGAAATTAACATTCTGAGCAATTACAAAATGACTAGAGTATTAAGGGCAGAACGGGAAGAGGTGAGGGGTGGGACATACCACAGGTTCTATCAGGAAATTATTTCTGTTACAGAAAAGGAAATATCAATAACATTTTACAAGGTATTGCTAAAATCCTGTATTGAATCTTTTATATAGTTCTGGACATTTTTTTTTTTTTAAAGGTGAGGTGACCAGAAGGATGAAAATTTTACTTTATTGAAGGCAACTTATTGAGGACAGAAATTTTTGTAAGGTAAAATCTGGGAGAGGAAATGTTTTGCCTTCCAGAAATAAACACCAGAGGAAAGGATGATTTAAGGTAAAATACATTTGCACAAGAGCAAACAGGTATAAAGTTTCTGTGATCAAATTTAGCATATATGTTTCAGGAATATTTGTGAGGGAAATTAATATTGAAAATACTGTGAATGGGAATATTTTATGAAGTCTTTTGCAATAACAGGGTACATAGTCTATTACAAAAAAATGCCTGCAGATGAAAGATACCTGTGACTTTTGAGTGAATGAAGTAGAACTATATTGCCTTGCTTCTTCCTCTCCCACCCCCTGTTTTTTTTTTTTTTTTAGTCTTCTTTCTCATAGAGGTTTACATATATTTGCTTAAGGGTATACTTTTGGTTCAGTGAAGCACAATGATATAGAAACCTGGGATGTCCCATATTGTGATTCAGCTTTGGAGTTTGTTTTAGAACTCTGAATTCATAGTTCACTGAGATGCCCTAAAGTGACAGGAGAGAATGAGAAAGGAGCTCAGCAGCCCACTGACATGTGAAGGTAACTATCCAGCAGTGGAGAACATTCTCTATGATGTGTTAATTCATTCCTATTAATAAGATGATCAGAATTTGAATTAGGCTATGGAAAATATGGAAAACTGAAATACTAAAGAAAGAGGAAATACAAATAAATTCATAATCAGGTGAAGAGCATAAAACCCACTAGGAATAGCATAAGTATAGTTTATTTAAACTGGGGAAGTAAGAATGTTGTTGATCAGAAAAAAGGCATTTTCTTTTAGTTACTCATATGTGTATAGTTATACTGTACTTGCAGAGAAATTTTGATTTAGGATAGGTTCCATAATAGCTACCAGTTATAATATAGTCATCATGATGTTAAAATCTTCAGCTCCTTCCAGACAGTACTTTACTTCAGCCTTTGCATGCAGTTTACTGTATTTGCATGCGTATGGGGTTTAGTTACACGGTGCTGAGGATACCACTCAGAAGTCACTCTCAAATCTGAGATTTTGTGTGGACAAAGAGGCTAAGTGGAATTTGACACAAAGTGGCACCTTGCCACTTACAAGATATGCAGAGGAGAGAAGGAAGATTAGTCACATAGAAGAAGTAACAGGGAAAGAGCATTTGATCTTATACCCTCTGCCATAAGTGTAGAAAAGAAAAAACATCAACTGAAGAGTGACTTTTCTCCTTGCTGCCCTTCACATCATCTCTTTCCTGTGAACTTTGATTTTTAACATTTTTCCAATGAGACTGAGTTATAAGGGTTTTCCAGAACTTTATGGTCAACAGCAGAAACCTAAATAAAACCTGAATTTTTCTGTCTCTTCCCTCTTCTAACTTGAACGTTGTTAGTAATGCTCTGCCTTTCAGTGAGACTGATGGCAAAAAGAGCATCATGCAGAACAGGAATGTAACAATGTAGTCTGACTGACACATTCCAATAGGATGTACTGACACCCTTTGCCATTTTAATATATGTCCCTCATTGTTTTTCTTTTAGAATTGTTGCATTTTCAATTAAAAAGTCCTCATATCCATTTTTCCACATTAAAGCTTTAATTTCAAGGATGTCTTCTGGTGGGTACCCAACAGATGTCTAATGTTCCTAAAATCCCTTAACATTATTGAAACATTAAAAATCCCATTGCACTTGAGAAAATATTTTAAACAGAATGATGATTGCTAAAGCATTAAAAGTAGTATGTAATGTAATAGAATTTAGAAGAGAACAACATGAGAGGCAAGTATCTGTGAGTCCTGCCATTTCTTAATTGATGTGTACAATGACAAAGTTCAGGACACAACTATCTTTTGTTAATCTTAGAAAAGATTTTTGAAGGAGAGGTGAATGCTCTTACCCAGAAGAGGGGAGGAAAAATGTTGCCTGAGATCCAATTCTCCAGTTAATTCTTGTTACATTACTCTTATTAATACTGATACAATGGTGCTACCATAAAACAGAGACCATCTAGGTAAGAAATGCATAGTATAAACAGAGAGAAAAATTAGTTCCAGACTAAGTGCCTATAAATAAGATACAAGAAAGGATTTGCTCACAGATCTTCTTTAGCTTGGCAAAGATCTAAGTATTTTCACTAATTCTCATGTAGCTGGGAAATAATATGTGAATACTGAGCATATATGCAGTCTGAATCAATCAAGTTTCTTGCTTTCTTACAACGGAATTGACAGAGGGCTGTAAGGAGGGAAATTTTTGTATGATGATTGTTATAACTTAATGAACCTTGTGAGTTTGTAGTGCTGTAGCTGAAAAAGGGTGTATTTGAACTTAAAAAGATGGGAAATAAAGTACAAGGTTTTGAAATTTTCTAAGGTGTCTAAAAAGTTAATGTGTTTCTTCAGGCAAATGGTGAAGATGGTTACCTTTGGTCTAGCAGAAAAAAAATTAATTTTAACTTCTCCAGTTTTATATTTTTGTGGAGTATTTTGTGAGCCAAAGACTGCAGTGGCCCCTATCTGAATAGTCAAGTTCTTATCATTGCTTTATTAAAAACTATTTTGTTCTACAGAAAAGGCTTCTTTGACTGCTTCCTTGTCCAAATGGTTGTCTGACACACTGATTTTTTCAAGGAAATTGGCCCCTTCCATGTCTGTCCCTTGTCTACCTTTGGAAAATAATAATAATAAATTGTATTTTTTATTTAGGAACTGAAATACAAGAACTACAATCTGACATTTTTATAGTACTTGTATCAAAAAGACAATTCATTTCAAGAAGATAGCTTGGGGATCAAAGCCTGCTTTTATTGCAACTGTGCCTAAATGAGCAGCTTCAAACTTCTGCCAGCCCTACTCGGTATATTACCAAGATAGACTACTGAGGAGATCAGCTATGTATTTAGGTAATTTGGGTTCCTAGGCTTAGAAAAAATGATCATTTTACTACCATTTTACTGTATGTGTCTACTCCCTTTCAATTATTGGTTGTTTTCATTTGTAGTATAGAATGTTCTCTTTTGCACCCAGTAGAGGGTAGAAAATTCAGTCAGCAATCTTTTCCTGATCCCTGGAGCTCATGGCACACAGGAGGAGTAATCTGCAAATCCTGTTCCTACTAAAATTCATTTAAGTGAAAAATACTCAATACCTTGTGGGATCACGACTTTTGTCTAATGTATTGTCAACAGCAGCTTGAATGGGAATGTAGCGCATTTTCACGTGTAATTTGTATCCTGTCTCCTTTTTTCTGGATAATCTGGATCACATAGAGGAAACATATTTTTTTCTTTGAGAGGCAGGGGGTTGCAGTTCCTGCTGAGTTTACAACTAATGGGTGTTGTAAGATAGTGCCTTAGAGCATGATAGTGCTGATTAGAAATATCTTACCTTTGAGAAGAGGAAGGACTCCCACATTCCACTGACTTTCAAACTCAGCAGGAACATACAGCCAGGAGCTATGCTTTCTTTTATATTTACCTCTGTCTTTGTCCTCATTTAATAACACTTTCATTCCACACAGAGAAGACTCCTTTTAGGTTTTTTGAGTTATTACCATAAAGATTGCAGAAAATCCTAAGAAGAGTTTGTGAAAAAAAAAATTGGCATGGAAACATCAAAGTGAAATGAATTATGAAAAGTTTCAGCTATTAAAAATAAAGTGAAAAGAAATACAGTGAGGATGAATCAGGATTGGAAAGACAGAAGGAAGTGTCATTAAGATAAAACTAGTGACTTTCTCACAAGGAAACAGCATTTATGGAAGCGATGGTTACACCTCCCCCACTCCCCACTGACTTCTTGAGACCTCTGTGGACCTATGGACCTCTTGTGTCAACACTCGTGACCCTGTGCCTGTGCAGGAGGAGGGATAAGCAAACTGATGTAGCTAAAAATTAATCTGTGATTATGCTGGTTTAACAATCAGACCATAAACAGCTGATAGAGGTCTAACAAAGCGCATAAGGAAAACTTCAGCAGTGGTAGATCTCAGTCACAGCCCTTCAATCAGCAAGGAAGGCAGCAGCTCAAAATTAGTGGTAGAAATTGAACATAACTCAGAAAAGAAAAAAAACCACAAAGATGATGAAAATTTTTGACAACTGAACCTGGAAAGGACAGTTAAAACAGAGCTGTGTGTTTTCAGTCTGAAGAAAAGAATGGTAGGGACAGTTGTAATGACTATCTATGTAAATGTAAAGGGACAAAATAAAGGTGAAAGGATCAATTATTTTCCATAGCCAACAAGTACAGAATGAGCAGTAATGGAACAAAAAATAGTAGTAACATTTTAAAAACCTTTGATGTGTTCAAAATCCAGGAAAAACTAATTTTCACAATATTTCTCTGTATTTAGTGAATATTATCAATGCATTTTAATTCATTGATATCAATGCATGAAGATACTGAGGTAAAAAGGTTTTCTGGCTTTCCCTAATTCAATTAATATGAAGCCTATACTAATATTGGAAAATATTTGTATTTGTTTTCATCATGAATATATCAGTGCTCAAGATTGAATCCAAAAAGGGACTGACCATTCCTGAATGTTGAATTGAACAGTTAATCTCCATGTATACTGAAAGGAAAACAAGCACTTCACAATGAATTCCACAGAAAAGAAAATAAAAAGCCTGCTTTCTAGAAAAAAATATCTTGGTTGCCTAGAGTTATAGTCCATATAAAGAATATTAAAAACAAGAATTTCATCTCTCTTACAGACCCAGTAGCTTTACTGGGGCTGCTCAGAGACAGTATCTTAGGTTGACAGGACAGAGTCTTTCCCTAAAGCTGAATCCTTGGGAATCATTCTTAAGGACTGAAGTCCTTCCATTTAAATTTATTCTTTAAAGAATATATAATATTTATGAGGAGAAAAAAAAAAGAGGTTTTTTGTTGAGATTTACATAGAGGAAAAAAAATGTAAAATACATTTTGGAATGTTCATATTAAAGAGCATATAAGTTCATATGCAGAGATATTTTCATATTTGGACTGAAAGTTTGTCTCAAAAAAGGTCAAAATCTTTTCATTGTCTTCAAAGGTGCTAGGAGTTAATATTCATATTTTATATTGTTGTCTTAATCAGTCTAAATAATGTCATTAAAGCCCTCTTTTAGGGCATGTGTGTAGGGTCCACAGAAGTGTGTTAGATGCTTTACAGTCATGCAAGAATATAAGCTGCTACTTTGAAGTCATTTCAGTTTAAGTAGAAAGTTTGCGTAAGGAAGGGACAAATAAATTTAAAAAAAGGTAGGATAGAATTATTTTCCTTTTCCCTATGCTTTAATAATTTCCTCTCACTTGTTTGGTTTCACTTAGCTATCTTAGAATGATATAATACTGCAGGGTCTTTTTCTTCAGTTCATAAAAAATAACAATATATTCAGACACCATCTCATTGCACATTTCAGGAGTCTTAAAGTCGATTAAAGAACTTTATCTTCAGGTGATTATCATTCTCTCTACGTTATTATTTCTCCAACCTATGCTCCTTACTTCACCATGCTTCAATTTAAAGTGGCTCTCATTATATCTGTCAGTATGCCTTGTCAGGGACTGTTTTGTCATGCCACCTGATTAGGATTTTTTATAGATTAGACCAAAAAGAGGTTCCGTTTTGAACCCACTTGATGAAGAATTTGAGATTTTTCTCACATGTGCATCCCTTGGATGGAGTGCCAGTGCATTAAATGAGAATTAGGATATTGTGAAGACTAGGCTAATTTCCCATACTCTTTTAATATCTGTAAATGCTTTTAGAACTTTTCACTGTAATATCCATCCTTATGCCAAGAAACTGTTTGAAACCTTGAAGCACAGGACTGCTGGCACCTTCAGGCAACAGCTTAAAGAGAACTGCAGACAGCTGCATTTACCCACTTACTAGTTCTAACTTGATTTGAAAAGAGGATGTAGTTTTTTAAACTCTTAATAAAGAATTAGAAGTTAAGTTTACTAGGCAAGAAAAAAATAATGTTTTTATTACAGAGATAGGTATCTGACTTGAACTGTTTGAACCATTTTACTTCATGTAAGGTACTTGGAGACATAATGTGGTCTCATTCATACACCTGATAGTGTTATAATATAATTAATTTTATAGCACAGAATCATTGATCCTGTAGGTTTAGTCAGGGTAGTTTGAGTGCTAAGCATGAATTCTGGAGAACTTGTTGTGGATGGACTCTTTATTATCCCTGGAAAAATACTGTAAGTGGCTGAAATTCTGTCCAGTTATTATTTACAAAGATATGGTCAGAAAATTTTCAGTTTTATGGCTTTAATTCCACACTATAGGAAGTCACAGCTAAAGACCATCTGCTGTAGCAGATAACAATGTTCTGATGCTGTCAAATCTCACGAGCAGAACAGGATTGCTGACCTGCAGAACGCTAGAGGAAAGCAGATGTAGTGACTTTATCTGTGGCCTTTACAATCCTTTGCCTGCTGAAGTAATTTCTTTAGGAGACACAAAAGCTGAATCTTCTGATGTCAAATCACTAGACAGCTTCATTGTCATTATGCCGTCTAGGTAGTATGGTCTTTTAATCCCAGAAACCTGTTGTAATGAGGCTGAGTAGACACTCCTAAAACTTATTAGACATGCATCTTCCTGAACCCGTGTTCTGCTCTCCTCTTTCCAGTTGTACACTTGCTTATATATAATGTTCATTAATCAGTTCAAATTACTTTCAAGCTGCATTTCCAAGTTTCAATATCATAATCAACAAATCCTTACTTACAGAAAAGATGCCTCCTATTGACCTTGATAAATCATATTCCTATCTTCTTCATACTGTAAAGGTTGACTGCAGTAGTAATACCTCTAATTCACTTAAAACCCTTATAGAGACAAATTTGTAAAAATTGCTTTTTCCCTTTTTTTCTAATGAGATAGAATTATTGGACTGTAGTAGTTTTGCTTCTGTATTTGCTTCAGCTTTCAAAATTGTTTAAAACCAAAAAGTTAATAGCCTCTGTCATAGTAAAAATATTTTTTTAAAAAATTATTTTAGATCAGGAAGCTTTATATATCTACTTTAATAAGTGCAAAAATTCCACATGTCCAAACAAACCAACTATGAAGTTTATTACAATACTTTAAGAATCAGTGTTTACTGAGAAAGAAAAAAAAAATCAGCTGAAGGATAAAGGAAAAACACTGTGAGAAAGACAGCAGTATTTCCCTTGACTTGGAAATTTACCTTCATATTTTACTTACTTGGTTTTGTTTTGGAATTAAGTTCTGTGATGCCAAAGGTTTAGTTACCTAATCTCATGGCTGATCCCCAGCCAACAACTAAACATCACACAGCTGTTTGCTCATTTTCTCCTGGTGGAATGAGAGAGAGAATTGGAAGGGTAAATGTAAGAAAACTTGTGGGTTGAGTTAAAGACTTTAGTAGGTAAAGAAACATCTGCATGCTCATGCAAAGCCAAATAACAAATTCATTCACACCTTCCCAGGGGCAGGCAGGTGTTCAGCTACCTTCAGGAAAGCAGGGCTCCATCACACATAAGGGTGACTTGGGAAGACAAACACTGTCACTCTGGATCTCTCCCCCTTCCTTCTTTTCCCCCCAGCTTTAGATGCTGAGCATGATGCCATGTGGTGTGGTATGGAATGTCCCTCTGGTTATCTGAGGTCACTTGTCCTGGCTGTGTCCCCTTCCAAACTCTTCTGCACCCCCAGCCTCCTTGCTGGTGGGGTGGTACAAGGAGCAGAAAATCTCAGTGCAGCTCAGCAGTGACGAAAGCATCCCTGTGTTATCAAGCCTGTTCACAGAGCAAATCCAAAACACAGCCACAGGGGCTACTATGAAGAAAATAAATTCTATCCTAGACAAAACCAGCATACTTAGCCACTAGTGGAATAAATTTAATACTGAAAGGCTGCAACAGTACTGATGCTAACAACAGACCATTTTGTATTTCATTGCAGTTTCTTTTCCATACTGCTTAGAAATGTCAAAAATCATCATAAGGGAAAATTAGGAAATTGTACATTGATAAGATCTTCACAAGTTTCTCTAGGATTTTGTTTAGATTTGTTAAAATGAACTGTGGAAAATAAATGGCTTTCATTAATAAATAATTTTTCACAGGACCGAAGTCACCACAAGAAGCATATAATGTGTGTTTAATTTCACTGTTCATTGTATCCTGTTGATTATAACAGTTATGGTGAATCATTTGTGATAACTTGGACTATCTTACTGCTTCAAGAATTCATTTTTGAAAATTGCCAGTCTGTTTATGAACTGCTGTGAATCTTGTGGTGTCTAGAACTGTAAAATGTAAAATTTGGAAATTCTCTTTAGGCTCAACAGAAGATATAATACTGGAAAAAAGCACAAGGACCTTGCTGAGCAAGTCTGGCCAGCATGTGTGCATTGGAGTTCAATTTTCCGGAAAATATTGGGTAAATTAAATTTCTGTCACATAGTAATTAGACAAATATCCACATAAAACCATTCTAGAGTGTTCTTAAACAAAAGACATGATTTTGCAGTAAAGGGACCCTTTGGCTTTTTTGTATTCTTCATTTAGTGACTTCTTATTGTGTTTGGATTAACGATAATGATATAAATGACAGTAAGGTACAACTAACAATGGGGAAAAATGAATTAGAGACTCGTAGAAAAGACTAGGCTGTTGCTCTGAGTGTGCTGCCTATTATGATGATGGGGTAAGAGAGTGTTCCTGGCAAATGAAAAAGTTTTATAAACATCTTTAAGACAACAACAGAAGCCTGTACACTTTAGACAGGTCTATCTAACCTCAGTGCTTGTAAAGATCTTGGAGAATTTCCTTCTGAAAAACACTTCCACATGAAACATAAAAGAAGATAACCAGGTAACCAGGTAAGACAAAACCTGGTAACTAACCTGGTTGCTTTCAACAGTGCATTGAGTGGCAATAGGTAGAATGAAAGAGCAATGAATAGAATACAGCTTGCAGCAGCATTTCTGAGATTTTCTCTTTCAGCATGCTCATTTGGAAGTAGTGGAATTGTGGACTGAAGAATTGGATGGATGGAGATTTGCACGCATCACAAGGGTCTAAGGATAGTAATCAATGCCTTGATAGTCATTTGGCAGTTGGTAACAGGATATTTCTGCGTTGATTACTGTGTTAATATTATACTACATCATGAATAGCCACCTTGATGACAGGTTAAAATACATCTTCAGTAAATTTGTGGGTGATACTAAAATTCAGCAAATTCAGCTAAAAAAACCCAGCAAGTACAGCAAACTCTGGAGTTTCAGTCCAAACAGATCTTGACAAACTTAAGACTGATTGACAGAATTATGCAGGGAGAGACTGAGAGAACTGGGCTTGTTTACTACAGTGACAAAGATGCGAGCCAAATGGCAGGTAACAGCTTCTTGACAGAGAACTAAAGGCATGATGGAGTAAAGTAAAAGACGGTAAAGGCAGCATCTTGAATATATTGCATGGAGTTCCGACTGGACATTTGGAAAAATGACGTTTTTAACCAAGTAGTATAAGGCTAGAACAGGTAAACCAAAGAATTTGTTGAGTCTCCTTTCTTGGAATAGCCTAACAGAGCTCAAAATCAGGTTTCTGAAAGAAATTAACAACAAATAAAATAACCAATATTTTCTTATCACTGGTAGAGACAAATGTTATTAGCAGAGAATGACGTGATACAACACAGAGAACATAAGCAAAAAGAAATGGAATTGTAGAAGAAAAAAGAGGTATATCCTAAGAAACCCATCTTGATGCAGTTGAATGTGTTTGGGGAAATAGAGAAAAGATGTCAGAGTGATATAAAAATGATGAAAAAAGTGACCTTAGTGGTTATGTGATCTTGAGTGGGCTTAGCACGTCACAGCCTGTGTAAGAGTTGAAAATATCTTCCACATGTAGGACAAATAAAGGAAAGCAAACAGAAGGCAATCACAATCCTAGGGGTATGTAGGAATTATTTGTTCTCATCATAGCTGATAAATGAAGAAAACAGAAGCTCCTGTAGAACAAGAAAGGACACGTTCACTTTTGATGTAAGAAAACAGCCTTCTGATGGGCAACAGCTGGCTGAAAAAGATGTGGAAAAGGTCACAGATTTCTTAAAATAAAAATAACATTTTTATGGTTTATACTTTGAAGTTTCTAACGAGACTGAAAACAAAAAATATTTTTAGGCCTTCAGAGGTTTGCAAAAACACTTTTTCTTTCTTTTCTAATTACAGGAATGAAGCAAATTTATTAATGACAAAATCTTAAGTTCTTTGTCCTGCCAGCAAGTGTGTGGTACTGGGAGGTATACAGATTAATTAAAACGACTCTACAGACTTTCTTCTTCTTTACAATAACTTTAACTACACAGAAGAAATTGAGGCTAAGAATAGCCAGATCATGTTATATATTGTCATTTTCTGACTACATGTGTATAAAGAGTCTTCTGATCTGATTGAGTAGACAGTTGTGAAAATACGTCTTACTGTCACTGTGCAGTTTTAACGAGAGTAGTTTTAACAGAAAAAAATAGTTTTTTAATTTAGAGATATTTTTCATTTCCTTATTGATACATCTATTAATATTTGTGCATGTTACCTCTATTAATATTTGTGCATATGTATTTTTAATAAGTAAACTGGTGTTGGACAATAAGAACAGCGTGGTTAATTACTTAGTCTTGGTACACTTTATAATTTTTTTTTCACATAGCAACTCTAGTACCAACAACTTAAGCAATACTTGTTGTATAAATCAGAGCTGACAATCTCTATTCTAGCTGTGTGCACCAGAAAAATTTCTTAGACACTGTACATTTTATTTCCATGTCTGCAAAAGTGAAGTAGCAGTTTGTATCTCTGTATGAAGTGTATGATTATGAGTAATTTACAATGTAGAACAGAAAAGTTGAAAACTTTTAAGATGGACATTGATAAACTCATAAACAAATTCACTTGCAATAGAATTTATGGTAGCAGGGAAAATAAGCTTGACCCTTTGGGTCCTTAGAAATCTTGTGTTATTAACAACTGCAAGTAACTTGTAAGATTTTGAATAGAATTGCAAAACTTACAAAATCTGATAAAATTTTCAATGTGAAGATAACATAAGAGAGGTAATGTGTTTACATGACTTCTTTCTGTTGTGCTTTGCCTTTATTATTGCTGTTGTTTAGTTCTGAGAGATTTCTTCATTAACATTCCAAGTAAGTTTGCCATTGTATAAGCCTGGAAAGACAGGTAGAGAATAGATAGAAATACACATCTGAAGGACTTAAATGTTTCTTTTGGTTCTACAGGTGGCATTATGAGCATAAAGTGGTCAGAAAGCAGTAAAGAGTTTGGTACTGTTTCAGCAACCAAGGAAACAATTCTTTCTTTGTGGTGTTTTGGAGTGAATGTATCTTGAATATTGCATTTGATATTAGAAGCTAAATTCCAAAAGAAATATTGACAAATTGAATGAAGTTCTGAGGACAAGCTTATAAAGCAATAACAGCGCACCCCCCCCACCCCCACAACAAACCAAACCTAAAAAATCCCAAACCCTAGATCAAGGAGATGGAAGGATTGATTTCTGAGGAAAGATTAAAGGAGCTTAGCTCTGCAATGAAAAGGGGCAGGGAGAATTAGCATGCTACAAATAGCCAATGGTTTGAAGTACTAAGTCAGAGAGAAATAATTTCGTGCAGGACAAGGTGATGTAGTTAGAATATTGGCATTAAATTAAGGAAAAGAAACTGTAAACTGGATGCCAGAAGAACCATTGCAGAGTTGCTACATTGACCCTCTGATTGGATCGAAATTACAAGGCAATGGCAGTTGTTACACTACTAAGGTTGATCTTTAACTATTAATATTAAAAATATCATAGGGATACATAACAACACTGAGTCAGAAATTAAGATTTTTGGTGATATGGTTTTATTTTATAATCCAGTAAATCATCCTGGCCTGTGTTATGAGGCGTGTTGACAGCAGGTTGAGGGAAGTGATCCTTTCCCTTTATGCTTTTTAATAAGTTAGTTCTCTTGTTTGAATATTTTTTTCAGTAAATTACTGCCATGAACCTATACATGCTAAACTGTCACGAGGAAGAATGAAGAAGAAAATAGTAAAGGATAATAAGGAGAGTTTTGAAACATGAAAAGAGAGAGAATAGGAGCTGTGTGAATAGATCATTTGGATGTAAAAGTAGAGGTTAATATTGTTAGGGCCCTAAGGACAATATCTTACTGTCCTTGCTCAGCCTCACCTGGGGCCTCTCTGTGCCCCTGTGTGGGGCTCTGGACCCAGAGCTTACTCACAGCTTACTGGGGCCTTCAGTCTCTGTCCCAGGGCTGGTGTCCTAGTCCCCACAGCCCTGGCCATCCCTGGACCAAGCCCACCTGCCAGTCCCTGCCTGGGCCCGGAGTCATTCCCTCCCCCTCCCCTGCAAGGTGCTCAGCAGGGCACCGGGGGCTTCCCGCAGTGACCCTACTCCCCTTCTGGCTTGGGCAGTGGGACAGGACTGTCTGCCCAGCCTGGGAATTCCCCAGGGCTCCCTGTTCCCACAGGGAACTCCTGGCTCACACCTCCATAATAAGGAGTATACTCAGGAGAGTAACTTGTAAGTGGGTGAGAAAGGATTCTTCTAAATCATAAGTCGATTGCCTCAGGGAAAAGAAAACTACTCTCAGCTGTTACTCAGCTCAGCATCACAGATAGCTCTCTCTTTTAGAGAGGTGACACATTGCATGCTGTTTTTCTATGACAAGTTAAAGCTTTCTGTGATTTTTTTCAGAGCAGAATCATATTTTCTGCTAACATATTTTCTGTAAACTTGTAAGGACTTCTTGGAACTGAATTGCTTAAAAATGTGATGTTTTCATTCATATGCATAAAATATATGCACTTCAATAAGATATATGTACTTGACAATAAGTTTACATTAGTATTGCATTTACATTTGCAATGCCATTGTGCAAAAGTTGCAAGTTACAAGACCTTGAAAAGTTTCCACAGCACTGATAATCCAAATAAGTTTTGAAATTTGCTATGGAATATACAGAAACCTGTCAGTGTTCTAACACTTGAATTTAAAATGGCCAAGATTATTAAAAACAAGTAAATTGTGCTTTAACATTATATTCATTTCACCTTTTTCCAGCTCTTTGAGAACTCCTCAATTTATTGCATTGAATCAGTGTCCTTTGAAAAAGACCTGATTATGTTGCCCTTGCAGTTCCAGAAATCATATTTTAAAAAGGTCAAAATGTTTATCTTTATAACAGAAAAAGTCATAGCTACTTATTGGTCTTGAAGTTGTTTCCTCATCTGTTCCCCTGATGTTAATTTCAGTGCTTTGGCTTTCTTATTCTCTTTTTCTTATGAGCCTGAGGTATATGCTTTTGATGTACATAATTCAAGACAAATGAAAATCAAACCAAATAGAAATGAGCTCTTTGATCTTCTAAATAAATTGCTAAATTAATCTCTTTTCCTTACCTATAGTTTTTAAAAAGGACACTGGTGCTTTTGTTGTACTGACAGAGCAAATTTCCCCTTAGAAACATACCTTAGTGCTCTTCTAGAATTACTGTTTTCCTCTGTTTGTCACCAAAAAAAAGAGTCAAACCTTGGCCTTCTAAATGATGATCACCTTTCCAATGACCATAAAAGGATCACAGGTTTTCGTTTTATAATTGTTTAACCTCTTTGGTTTATTCTTGAACACTTCTATTGATAGCTCAGGGACAAAATTTTTATCCCTGTAGAGCCTGGCCCCATGCACAGCTGATAAATGTTCCAGCCCTACTTGTACAGCAATACAATAGAGCCTTTTAAAGTGGTTTTGTGTCTAATGGCATTGAAACCTACTATTTTACTTAAAGATTTGCTAATGGAAATGCTTGGTGTCCTTTCAGATGCTTGTTCTCCTCACTAGTGCCAAATGCTGAACTGACTGTTGTATGGTCTTAGTCAAAATGTGAGATTTTTTTTGGAAGGTGAAGATGCAAAGATAATGTTATATTTATTTAAAATTAACTTCAGTTTCTGGTTTAGGAAACATAGGGGAAAACTTTTGACCACATTAAATTTTTGGGTAATTTTTGTGATTAGAGAGACTTAATGAGAAAATTGTCTTGCTGAAAACTTTCTATATAGTGCCTTTATAATGGGGAAAGCACCAGTTTTACTATTTGGATGAAATATAGAAATTTAATTTCAGTTAATGAAGCATAAAACACTGAAGACTTGTAATATATTAATTTTGGTAACTTTTGAGAAGGTGTTTTTGATATTTATTTATTTTTACAAATTAATAATGAAGTTACTCTAATCCTAAAAGAATTTGATAAAATATTTATAAGGTTCTTTTGTGTTATAGTCTTATAATTTTACATTTGGTGTAAATGTAAATGCATTTGACATATAGATAATGTAATAGGACTTTTGAATTCCATAGTGAAAATATGCGTAAGGTCATAGAAGTTAATAGAAGCTATACTTAGGCACAGCTAATGCTTTTTCATCTGGCAATCATTTTTTTTCTTTCATGTCAGAAAGCTATATATTTTAGTATAAAAGGAATAAAATCTTGATGGGAAAATGTTGCTTTTTAAACATGTTTATTTTCATAATAAATGATGCTAACTATTTTTCTTAACTTCTTCTTATGTAAACCTCTGTCTTTTACATACATTTTTTTTTTTCAGAAAGTCAAAAAATAGAGTAGTCTGTTTTGGAAAAAAGAAAAATGACACCTCTCAATATTTTTTGTGTATGAAGTGTCTCTGTCTTAGATATGAAGCTATTAGTTGTTGTAGAGACTTGGTAGCTTTTGACATTTTTCTTAAACCAATATTTAGTAAAATGTTCTAAATAATAATTGGTAGAGGTGACAATTAGATTGGAAGTACGTGACAAAGGAATGGACAGGCCCCATGTTATCAAATCAAGAGCAGGTTTTTATTCTTTTTTCCCTGTATTGCCTTCAGCAAAATATTTTCATGGCAACTTCCTCTACCCTATGATGGAATAAAACAGCAGATAATTCATAAGGGAATTAACTCTGTGCTGTATAAACTCTTTTCTTTGTATTAACAAAACTGTGTCAGTCAACTGGGTGTGAGAAGTAGTCAACCTCTTTGCATGGCATTTCTAAGTAGCATTGCTCTTCATCTAGTACATCTTTTACAAGTGCAGAGCTCATGTTATGGCCATCTAAAAATTTGCTGTTCAAGCAAGCACTGAAAATGATTTTGCTACTTTTTGCCTACTGTCCAAATAGACAGCTACAACATTTTTTTAAAAAGCTCATAGATATTTATGTTACTTATAATTCCTCTCCCTCTTATATGAACAAGCTTTGAATTGAGGCCAATGTGTTAATTTTACCCGTGAGAATTCCAGCAAATGTGGGACAAAAAATTATCTTATGGACACTAACAAACTTTGGATCTAAGCTGAATCCATTGTTGTTCAACATTCCTTGGACTGAGGAGTTCTCAGTATTATCAAAACCAGAATTTTGTGTAGTAAACAATGTATTTGGAGTCTCACAGCTGATCTAAAAAGAGTCATGTTTGAATCTACACAGTGTTATATTGATGCCTGAGCCAAGAAACCTGACAGCACAGTTAGGCTGATTTTTTTTCTGAGTCAAGCTTGACTAGAAACGTGTTTGGTTGTATTGCTAAGTTTTGGTATCATGAAGAAGCTGAAAGGCTGTGATTGTCATCTTAAGATGCTCATAGGTCTAAACAACCCTGACCAGCATCACCTGGAGCTTCCAATCACTCCATCTGCGTTGGGTTCCAGAGCTTCATGTGAGCTGGGGCCTGATTAAGCTGTCCCCTGTCCTGGCTATGACTGAAATATACTTGTCCAGTTTATGTTCATGTCGTGTGGATGGACTTTGGACCTACACTGAAGGTAACTTGTCTCCTGAAAGGACCTCTCATATGGTAGTTATATCTCGCTTCCAGTCTTGTCTTTGGTCTTCTGCTGCTCCTAACTGGATCCCTGGATAAACTGTACCTGGTTCATCTCCTTGCTTTGTCTGGGACTGATGCTGGACTCTGTTATCAGCTCAATGACAGGACCGCTTTGGTTGGGAAGGGCACTACTCTCTGAGTGCCCTGAACACTCTTGGTTGCTCTTCCCCGAGGGGTGGCCCTGCTCTTTGTGCTTCCCTGTACTGCTACAGCATGGTGACTCTAAACAGCAAGGAAGGGGAATGGTAATGGTAAAAAAATACTTAACTAACCAAGCCAGAACAAAAAAAACATTCAGTGTTGGACAGGAGAATACAAAAATCTTGGTGTGTAAAGAGCTGGTGAACCTCACCTTGCCTGAAAAAGTAAGAGTTTAATGCAGCAGCTGAGGGCTAAGCTGTCTTTAGTATCTCCTGCTTGTACCAGTGAGATTGCTCTACAGTGTGAAAAAGAAAATCAAGATTCTAAGTATCTACTAAGTATCTAGTACTAAGTATCTAGTACTTTTAAGGGAGGGGTTTTAAACTGGAGGTCTCCTGTTATCACTGTTCCTATGGTTTGTCCAGCAACTACTGGTTATTCTGTTTTCACTCTCTTGTTTTCCCAGTGCAGGTTTAATTTTATATGTGTAATTGAATGCTCTAGAGACTTGAGTCTTAAAAGTGAAATAATACCAAAACAAATATGAGTTCTTTGACCACTGTAATAGCATTTATTTTTACAGATAGAGAATATTTTCTCTAAAAGAGAGCTTGAGAGACATTTTATGAAACGCTTTGCGAGTCTGTTGATTAAAGCATTCATATGTTCCCAAGAGCATTTAAACCCTCAGCTTCCTAAATAAGGAGTTCTAATGTTGGGCTTCTTACCTGCTTGTGTACTTTTTGAATCTGTTATTCTGTATAGAAGTATTTTCTTACTTAAAACTGCATCTTGCAGCAGCATAGAACCATTTACACTAAAAAGTAGCAATACCTAAAATGCTTTCTGTCCCTTTTTTTTTCCCCAAACAAATGAACTTTTTTCTTATTGAAAAGCTGTTGGCAGGAAATGTTTGACTGGCCCTAATCACTTAAACTACATATTTGAAAAGGGAGATCAGTAGAGAGTGTTATGGACTTGGAACATTTATACAGTTAGCAAAAGTAGAAAAGTAAACAACCGTTGCTCTCTATTTCAACAAATGTTGGTAAGATCTTAGGTATATTTAGATATCTTCAACAAGTTAATATATTCAGATTTTGCCAAGATTTCTAAGTATCCATTGTAGCTTTACTGTGGTGGGAGCTTGGAACAACTCCTCAGACCCAAGCAGCTTCTGCATTGTATGTCTGTTAAGATCCTAAAATTAATCTCTAGAACATATTTTTGTAACACTTAGATATAGTTTTCAGTGTATTTTTATAGTTTTCCTATAAATGGTTGCTGTTCATAAAACACTGATAGATATCCTGTCAATTTAATAATATTCTCTCAATCTTCTGTTAAAAAAAGAACAGTATATTTTTGGAATGCATTATATATGTTCATTTTGATATATCTGTTCATAATTTACAGTCCTGACTAACTTTATTTGCTTTAGCATAGACTTAAATCACATCTTAACTACATCTGAATGGATATGGTACTCTGAAACATCCTTTGCTCCTATTTTATTTTTATATTATGATATTGTATTACATTAGAAGATGATTTTACAATTTGAAGGATACATATCATTTTCTGTCACATACATCAAACTTTACACAAACCATGATTATTATGTGAAAGCATTTTTGAATGTACTTCATAATTTTTAAAATTATCATGGCACATTTATAAACACCACTGCTAGCTGCAAAATTCTGGGGCCACCATGACATAATAGTCACATTTTTATTAGCTTTTAAGTTACTGTGTAATTTGGGAGAAAAATATTACAGTAATAACCAATCAGTTGGGGAGTGTTATGATATTAAAGATACTGCTGATTTTGAGATTATCAAAGCAACACTGTCCAGCATGACAACTAGGCATTTTCACATAGTATGTGAAAGGACAGGCCTAATACCTCTGCAGCCTTAATTTGATACTTCTTTATGTATTAATTAGGATAGTAGTTTTAGTTACATAACTGCATACAAATTAAGGGATCATTTCCTTGTTTGTTTGTTTAGGTTTTTTATAAGAAGACTGTAACTTACTTCATATGTAGTATTTTAAATTCTTGTCTAATAACTGAAAGTCTGTAGTGTTTGGGTTCCTCTTTCCTTTAAGGAAGCCATATAATTATGATTCTTTTGTTAGATGAGTCAGCTGTTTCTCAGTACTATCAGTTTTGACATAGCAAAATCACCTCCAGAATAATATTACAGATTTATTTAAAACACTTGTTGATGTCTCTCTAATTGCGTCTCCAGAGTTTGGTAGGATTGAATTTAAACTTGAATGTATTATACTCAAATACTTCCTATTCAGAAAGTTGTAAAAAACCCTTTTTCAAGTATATTCTGTTTTGCTTTTAGAAAGGTTTTAGTTATTTGGCTTCATATCAACAGTAGTTGTACTCTAGCAATGTTATCAAGCTTGTGAAAGTATCCGAACTCAGAAAATTCTAACAAGTACAAAGTAGAGTTCATATTAGGGTAAAAATATAAGTGTGAGAACATATAAATTAATAACTAAGGATGTTAAAGTAAATTAAGTGCATCATTTCAGTCCTTGTATAGATAGAATGGGTGGTACAGAGAATCTGAAGGAGTACATTATCATTAATAGTTTATTAAATTTAAGCTTACTTACCTTAAATCAATCTTCCTGTGATTACAGTACAGTTATGCAGTTAAATGACGTTGAAAAATTCCAAAGAATTTCCAGTCGGGTCAGGTTAATAATGACAGAAATAGACAGGTGCAATAGGCAGGTGTTTTGTCTTGTCTTTTTTAGTGGATGTGATCAAGGTAAATGCTTCAGTTTCTATTGGTATCTCATAAATATTGACTTATGCATTTTAAGGGTAATATTCTTTGGTTTGTCCAACATTTTTAGGGACAATTTCTTAAGCTTTTTTGAGTGGAAAGCACTATTCTTTGTAATGCCTTTTGCAAATAAAATCATTCTGTCTCAATCTGCATTAGAAATTTTTGGAATCTAGTCTTTTTTTTCACAACGCCATCCAGAATATTAACTCAGGAAATATCCTCTGTAGATGTGGGACTTCTCCAATATTTTGATGATAAAATTTTTTGGTTGCCCTAAGGTGTGGCAAGTCCCACAGTAGAACACTGTAAAATTGCCATCTGAGAAACTGCTCTCTTTCTACTTTTGTGTTCCTTTCTCGTACTTTGCTCTCTAGCGCTTAAAAGAACTCCACTGAGGTGTCCTTTTAAAGTAATTTGTATAAATGGAGTGTATTGAGAAGTCATCCAATTATGCTCTTCCTTGACTATTTTTGCAAATCTATATCCTCCTTTGACTCATGTAATCACACAGAATTCTGAAAGTAGCAAAAGCACCCAAAAAAATCTCCAGATGTTCCATATCAGTCAGCTATGAGCAGCAATATAACTATTTGTGGGTTTAAGGATGTCATCTTAATTAATATGCTTGACACAAGTATAGTTTAATTGAGCTCTCTCAATTAAACTGAGTATTTAGGTGAAACCAAAAGCTTAATTTAGTTTTTTTCTGAGTAATAGATATTGAAAAATGGCTGTTAATGGGAGACCACAGAGGCCACAATTAACATCGTACACTGTACATACCTCTGCTAAACATAATTTTTGGCAATGGTAAACACAACACTTTTTTCATGGTTTGCAATCTAGAATAAAATCAGATGTGAGAAGAGGTACAAATTTAAAATGTGGGATAGATCACAACAATGAGAGCATTAATAGAATAATGAAAGTTATTACTTACTTGTATTTTTTATCACAGCAAATTGTGGGGGAATGTCACTGACTATCAGGGGACTGATAGTTCTAGTATTTGAACAACATAGCCTGTATCTTCATTGCAAAGGGCTTGTCCCAAAAGGAAAGCTACACATACACCTGAACTTACATCATCTGAGTGAGAAACTTAATTCTGAAAGCATCACCCAGTTTCTTCTATTACCTTTCAGAGTAATCATCTTCGCAAAAACGTAAATTGGTTTTCTCGGCATCTTTGGATGCAGCCTATTTGGTTGGAAAAGAGATTTCTATCCTATGTATTTGTCATATTTACTATCCCAACACGATGCTCCTCAAGCAGCAACAGAACTTATGGACTATTCTGCCTGAAGTGATTCTTGGATCTGTCTGATCAAGTCATACTCAAGCACAAGGTCCAACAAGCTAAGCTGAAATTTTGTCTTAGTCAAAATTTGTGTCTTTTCAGACTTTCACATTTATATCTAATATTTTTCGTCTACTGATTTGAATCAGATTGTAAATTTTGGGAAAAATCAAGTAATGTGGCATAAACAAATTTTTTCTCCTTCACATAGAAAGCTATTCATGGCCCCTTTTCAGGAGAAAATTGAATTTTATTGATACTGAAAGGACTGTCTTTCCTCATACTGAAGTGAAAGTCTTGTGACTATGTAACACTGAGAGCTGATGTTTTCTTTAAATCTGGTTAACTAGACACATCCAAAAGAGACTACACACTAGGAAGTGAAAGGTAGGCTATGTCATATAGTATAAAAATCTTATCAGCTCATTTGAAAATAATTGAGAGCCCTTGTACCAAGGCATATGTCTGACTTCAGCTTATAGAATGATAAAGAGAGCAAGTCTGAAAATTAATATCCAGCAAAGCCCACTGTTGGTTTGTTGACACTGTTCTATGCAATTCAAAGACCAAATTAACATCATTTGATACAAAACAATCACTGATTATTTTATTCATCATTTACCTGAACCTTTTTGTGTTCCTGTAGACTTTCCTGTGGATATACTTATTGAAACTTGATTCCAGGACTTCGACTTAACAAAATCTTACACCTCATTCTGGTAGGTTTTTGCACCTATTGTGAGGGCCCAGAATGCACTGGCAGGACCTGCAGAGTGCAGCCCCTCAGAAGAACTTCAACAGGGGAGATGGTCAGAGAAGAACCATCTGAAACTCAGCAAAGGCAAGCGCAGGGTCCTGCACCTGGGGCAGAGTAGCCCCATGCACCAGCACAGGCTGGGGGATAACCTGCTGGGGAGCAGCTCTGTAGAGAAGGACCTGGGGCGCCTGGTGGATACCAAGTGTCCATGAGCCAGCAGTGCCCTTGTGGCCAAGAGGGCCAGTGGTACCCTGGGGTTCATTAAAGAGAGCATTGCCAGCAGGTTGAGGGAGGTGATTCTGCCCCTCTACTCAGCCCTGGTGAAGCTCATCTGGAGTGCTGTGTCCAGTTCTGGGCTCCTCAGTACAGGAGAGACATGGAGCTCCTGGAGCAGGTCCAGAGGAGGGGGACAAAGATGATTAGGGGACAGGAGCATGACCCTTTTGGGGATCGACTGTGTTGAGTGGGACCTGTTTGACCTCAAGAAGAGGCTGCCAAGAGGGGACCTCATCAGTGTCTTTCAGTATCTGAAGGGAGGGTATCAGGAGGATGGAGCCAGGCTCTTCCCAGTAGTGCCAAGCAGTAGGACAATACACAGTGGGTGGAAACTGATGCCCAGGAAGTTGCAGCTGGATATGACCAAGAAATTTTTTACTGTGCCAGTGTCTGCACTCTGGAACAAGTTGACCAGAGAGATGGAGTCTCTCTCACCAGAGATATTTAAGAATGATCTAGATGCAATCCTGTACAATTATGTCAGAAAGTGAATAGTTTAACAGTTACACTGTGTTCTTTCTCTGTCAATATTTGTGCTTTTCAGCAGGCAAAGGTAGAAAGTTTGGATTGATCTGAATTACAGTTGCCGGTTCTGATTTATATTTCAAAAGATTTTTTCTCAGATGGACCAGTCCACTTTTTAATTTAGTTATTGGTTGCTGAATCTTCATTCAATAAATTAATATGTGTTAAGCTATTCAGCAGTGGGATATTCATTCACAAGAAGCCTCTTTTATGGTCCTCCTGAAGACAGTGAGAAACCTGAGACTGCTTTAAAAATCAGACAAAGTGTAGTCTTCAGATCCTTCAATGAGATTTTGAAAGAGAGTTTGTGTGGCCATTTGTTTTTTTTTTTTTTTTTGAGTCAAAGTTATGGTTCTAAACTACTTAGAGAGCTGGAACTCTTGCTGATGCTAAATCACTGTATGATCCATATTAATTTAGTCAACCAATGAAATCTGAGTGATCTGCCCTACAGATCTCTGTTGAGGTACAAGACTAACCTTTTTATTCTAATGATTTAGGGTTCACTATTCCCCAATCTAGTGTGACAATCTTTAGAAATTTTATTATGTGAATATTTCTATAAACTGGAGAATTTTTCAATTTATATGTTATTTTTATAACAGGCAGATTTCTGTCAAGCATAAAGGTGCAGTGGAAGTAAAACCACATAAATGTCCAGGCTTGAAGAAATTGTTAAAAGCCCTTCCTGGGACACTCCCACCCCTACAGTGTGAACAAATCTGCCAGCAACAGGTACAGTGTTGCTCTTCTAGAGGCTTCTGTCTAGCAGATCAGGCTGCCAGCTGGAAAGATATTGTGGGAAACCCCTGGTGAGCAAGTGCAGTATTTTATAATATCCTTCCAGCTGGCAGACTGCCTAGGATGGTATTTCTGTGCACTCTTCAAAACACTTTAGGAAGTTTATTAAGATTGCAGGCAGCAACCATGACAACTGGTAGGAACTACATTTCTCAAGTGCACTAGAAAAGCATACATACAAATAAACGTATATTGTGGGAATATACAGGTCAATCCAATTCTCTGTTGTAATTTCAATATGTATTCAATAACGTGGTAGCTGACATCTGAGCGTTACAGCTTAATCCAGGTGAGAAGGCTAATGGAACTAAGCTTTACACTGCCATTTTTGTACGTGTTTGTTGTGTATCAGGTGATACGTTTTGTGGTGCTGGATCATGTTGTTATGTTCCTGGTCACACATGTGAACCTGCAGGAGGGTCAGTTAACACTTAACAGTTACAAATGATAACAATGAGCTGTTGTTAGCATATGAGTAATTTTCTATTTACTAAAGACTAAGAGCTCAGATAAACCAGGTCTCTTGATGGATCTTGTGATCAGTAGCCTGGCCTGTGTGCTGCAGTCAGATGCTGTGGAGCTGTGTCCTCCTAGAGAGAGCAGTGCCTGTGCTGTGGCCACCTTTTGTTCACGGCTCATACTCTGTGGAGCAGCACTACTCTTGCTGCTCTCTAATACTCAGATAAAAATCATCCTAACAAGCAATGTGAGGAAAAAACCAAGCAGACAGCAAAAGCAAACTCAAGTAAGGACTGAAAGAAATTAATTGAAATAAAAAGGAAAAAATGAAAGTATGGTGAAGCCAAAACAAGTCTTGAAAAATAAAAGGAAAAGTGGGAATAAAGAGTAATATTTACATTAAAAAGTCTTTAGCAAAAAGCAAATTAAATCAAAATCAACAAAATTCAAGTAAGGCAAATTGAATTGAAAAGGTCTAATTTAAGCATGTAAAAATAGAAAAGACATTTTCTCACCTAAACCAAAGTTAAGTTAATAGTTTCTATAATTTTTCTTCCAGTGATTTTAACCATCACAATTTTAAAATCTAGTCTATTGAAAAAATTCTGGTTTGTGTAGACAGAAGCCTGGGCAAGAAGTCTGCTGGTTACATACAAAAAACCCCCGATTGATTAATTTGAGGTAATGTGATTTTGATTCCATTATTAAGAAGATGATCCACTTTTTGTAGAACTGAGTTTTCCCTTTTATATTTTTGTATAATAGTTGTAGCATACTGTAGTACGCTAGTAAATAAGTAATCCTTATACAAGCGATGAAGAATTTGTTCCAAGGTATTACTCGTCCCTTCACTACATTAAAAAAATCCCTATTATTTGATTTACTGATGATATAAAGAAGAGGGGAGAAAAGGAAGTGTTATTTTAGCTACAGTCAGATATAACTAGACTGACAAACTCTAGGACTACCAATATTCTATTTTAGACTCAGATTAAGTACAAAAGAGCATTTACACTTTCTCAGATTCATTCACTGCCTTGTATATCCTTGGAAACAAGGGTACATTTCTTTGTCACTGTTGCACTCTGATTGTTAGCACACCAAATGTAAATATTATCTTTTTTGGGAAATTAAAGCTGAATACTTACCTTTTCTTCTCAAAAAGCCATTTCTGCCTGTATAGATTTCTTTTGGACTGCTTAGAATCTGTCACCTCTCAGAGTAGGGAAAGGGGTCTCTGTATAAGGATACGAAAGCTTCAAGAATTTTATAGTAAAAACACCAAATGACTTAAATCTATTTTAAACATCTTTCTTCCAAGAAAGCAAGTGCTACAGCTTCCCCTTTAGTCTTACTGAAGGAAAAACTATTGCAGAATACTATGAAAGTGAATTGCTGCCCCATGAGAGATGGCTGAGAATTGAAAAAGGAATTACTTTTAAGACTTATTAAGTACACAGTTTGCTACCTGTTTCCTGCAAATATTTTTTTTTAAAAAAATGGGAAATCCAAAATGTTTTGGTAACACCAAAACTATTTAGAGTCTGGTTTAGAATATGGTTGTGTTCCAATTAATGACAATTGTTAATACTACAGAGTAAGCAGTGATAAAACCAAGTGAACTAAAACACAAAGGAAATGAGTTCTGTTTAAAAAATCAACAGAAATCAGTAAAGCAATGAAAGAGCAATGAAGTCTAACGAGTAAAAGGTTAACAGTAGCAAGCAGATTACATAGGGCAGCTTTTCCTTGGGTTGCTGGCTAAGGCCTACAGACAACATTTTGTTCTTAGGTGTGACTGTGTAACTCATTGGCTTCTGTCTCTGAGAGTTTTAGTTGCATCAGCATTTCTTATAATGATCTTACAGTCTTCTTGCAACTGAAGCAAATATCACTTGGGGCCAGATTAATCATTGCTTTATCTCGTGTACTCGTTTAAAACATTGTAAAATGGGTTAAAAATGTTTACTCTGATTTGTTGGTCAATGATGAGGCTGGTCTGTTATTCTTGCTAGAATCAGGGAAGAGGAGGGAAAGGGAAAAAATCATGTAAACTATTGTATAAATAAGCATTTCAGAAAGCTATTTTTATTTTTCTAGTAGATTTTTAAAAGCCATTAAAAGAATAATTTTTCCTCTACATTTTTATGAATAGTAATCAAGTTTTATGGAAGTTTTGCTAGCCTTAATATACTAACATTGAACCCCTGCTTATAGCTATCTGATAAAACCATGCTGAGCTTCTAAAATAAAATAAGAATATCCCTCCAGGCAGTAGGAACATGTGTAGGGAGAACCACTTATTGAAAAACATTTCCTTTGTCTTGCATAAAAGTTTTATTTTGTATCAGGATTTCTACAATAAAGTTATGCTTTGTTATGAAGCAAAGAGACAGATGATGACTAACTTAAAGTGAAAATAGAAAAATAATTGAAATTTCCAACGTAGTTTTAAGTAACCCATTAAAAATGGTATAAAAAGATTTTTAGAAACCTGAAAAATGTGGGAATGATTTTAACTTTGCTATATTCCTTATTTGTGGGTAAATATTCTGTATCTTGAACAGATGGAGGCGTCATGCAGTAGCTGAATTACTCATGCAAGGCCATGTAAGGAAAGAATGATTAAGCAAGGAAAGGATACAGATATTTTGTAATCTAGGCAATAAATAACCTTTCTGCTTGCTGAAAATGAAGTGAGCTCCATCTAGCTTTTTGTTGCTTCTTTAGACTTTTCCTTTCCACAAGTTTCTCCTACATATCTGATTGGGACCTCAATAAAAGTAATTCTATGAATGCAAGAAAAATACAGGAAGGGAATTATACTGAATATATTCCACCTGGCAAATTTTGAAATTCATACTTTGGACCTTACGTGAGTCAGGACCCTTCTCAGTGCTGGCAGAACTCTGTTCTTGCATGCTCCAGTGACATTGAAGCAATTGAGATTTAGCACTTTAAATTTCATCTCAGGAACTCACAAGACTCTGGGACTCTGGGACCCAAATAAACACTTAGCCAACATTTGATGACAGTTTTCAGTCCTTCTTGATATGTTTGCAATTATAGTCAAGGCAATATTCAATATTAGGTGCTGGAATGTGCCACAATAATACCATTATTGTGCTCCGAAATGTCATAGTGAGTAAAACCTTTTGCAGTTGATAATTATTCTGTCATGATTTTTTTCCCATTTTTATATTCTGTGTAAACTAAATTACAACAGTACCAGATTATCTGCTCAGCATAAAAATTGCATATGGTTTGTAGTAGAATATCAGATCACTATATATGTCTGGAGAAGATGTCTTAAAGTTTGCTAAGTATCATTACAGCAGCTTGAAGATTGTCGTTATTAACAATATATTCCACACTCCTTATGGTAATATTTTAGAGAATTTAATATATTAAGGGTCAGATATAGTCACTGATTCAAAGAGAAAAGATACCTACAGGTAGATCTTCAGTACAAGAAATATTTCTGGCTCTTGGCAGGATTTTATGCAGTAAGCTACTGCAACAGCAGGGTTCCCTTTGCAGTTCCTGTGATCGTGTTTACTTGTTATCAGGTAGCAATTGCTGATAATGGACTCCTACATAGGCTCTGGGGTGAGATACAATCCTCTTTAACTAACCCCATGCCTCAAGAAACAAGTAATTGCTGAGGCACATCAGCCATGTACCTCTCTGATCATATGCTTATTAATCACCTAGCTAGTTTTCTGTCCAGTCAGGTACATGACAAGATCCTCCATTTCCCCCATTTTCCTGCTCTTTACAGAGCAATTAACCTAAAATGTTAAAATCTACATGGGAAACAATTATTATATCAACATAGGAGACAATTAACAAGCTTAGCTGAAGCAAAGGCTCTATGTACTGAAGGAAAAGGCTTTGTGCAAAGGCATGTAGGGCTAAAAACCTGAAGTTAAAACAGACTTAAGTGATATGATTAATCTAGAGAAAATTTACAGGTCTCAATTATAAGGAAATGTAACTGTAAAAGTAAATCCTTACTTTTTGCTCTGCAGTCTGTGAAACAATAAGCTGGCAAAATTCAGTGAAACATTTAAAGCAATGTTAGCACAAATGTCATTAAAAAAAAAGTTGTAAGAAACATATCTACCTGCCTACAAGACAAGAAAAACTGAAAAAAAATAGATTGATGTGTGTACTGGCACAGAAACTAGGTAGCATGACAGACTCCATACATAGTTAATACACCTACACGAAGAACAGATGTTCTGTCAGTAGAGCGCACAGCAGGCCATGAGCAAAGGGTAAACCAAAAGTTTGTTCTCACCAATCCATAGCCTTGGGACCATTCCAGCAATCTGAATTCCCCTGTGAGAATTCCGAATCTGAGATTCCTGGAGACATAATGCTAAAGTTGGAGCTCATTTCCAAAGAATCACTTCTACCTTCTCCCAAGCTGCATATATACCCAGATCAGAAACCTCAAGAATCATAGGGTCGTAGACTGGTTTGGGCTTGAAGGGACCTTAAACACCATCTATCTGCAACCCCCCTGCCATGAGCAGGGAACTTTTCACTAGACTAGGATGTTCAAAGCTCCATCCATCCTGGGCTTTAACACTTAGAGAGATGGGGAGGCCACAGCCTCTCTGGGCAACCTTTTCCAGGGCCTTGACACCCCCACAGCAAAGAATTTCCTCCTAGTATCTAATCTAAACCTGCCATCCTTCAGTTTAAGGCCATTCCTTCTTGTCCTGTCTCTACAAGTCCTTGACAAAAGCCCCTCTCCAGTCTTTCATGGGTCCCCTTTAGGTACTGGAAGGCTGCTATAATATCTCCCTGGGGCCTCTTCTCTAGGCTGAACCCCAATTCTCTCAGCCGGTCTGCATAGCAGAGGTGCGCCAGCCTTCTGATCTATGTGGTGTCTCTTTTCTGGACTTGTTCCAACAAATCCAGGTTTTTTCTTGTGCTGGGGGCCCCAGACCTGGATGCAGTACCACAGATGGGAAGTCATACCATGCCTATAAATCAGTTAAATCCAACTTTCTGCACAGAGGAATAGTGCATTATACTTTTCGAAATAAGACGTCCTCAGCCTTCTGATAGTTATAATTATCAAGCAAAGGACTAATATTTCACTTTAAAACACTTCAAAACTTTTAAAATACCATAAACATATATTAAGCACATTTATATATGTAGTAGTCATGGCATATGGAGTAGTGTAAGTAGTGAAGCATTTTAATGATTCTGCAGAACACTCTAAAAATATCTCTTCTAGATTGTGACATGAAGTTGCATCACCGGGAGTTTGGTGAGACTTACTACAGAGGATAGAATTGCTAATGAATGGTGTGCTTCACAGTAAATAAGTGCCAGCTTTTTCAAAAGTATTTTCATACATGCAGACTTACATTCTTGAGCACATATAATGTTTGTCTATGCCCGATTACATAAATAATTTCTTCTCTTAAGTCTCCTAACAGATGGCTTTGTTCTAAACCTGCAAAATGTACATATCAACCTGAAACTTGAATTGATCCTACTCCTTGTTCCTAGGTTTACAATCTCTTTTCACCTGTGTAATTGTTAGAGAAAAAAAATTGGTGCAAGGAATACTTTTCCTAAGGAAAATGACGATACCACAAACTTCAAACTCTCTCCTCATCTTCATGATTGCTAAACTTTTAAACATTCTTTCCTAATCTTTTTTGTACTGTGATCTATGTTGAGAATAGAACTTGAACAATATTCTGTAAAAACTGCTGGAAATAATATGGTTTAATGTGTTCTAACTAACTGCAATTACATTTATGTTGCTATTACAAAACATCACATGAGGTCTTTTTGTTGTTTACTCTGATTTTTTTTTCATTATATGAATGATCAAATGATAATTTGATTCTTTTTAAAGCTGTGATTGGGCTGTAGAAATGTTGACATTTGAAGACTACTAAGGACTTTTTGAGCCTAGATTTTATTTATCCAGTACACTAAGGGCAATAACCAGGGCTGAGTGTTTCAGTGTTAATCTCATAAAGAACTTTCTTCACATTTACATGTAGAAATAAATTTAATTTAGTCTTTTAAATAGCAAAAGATTTTTGGAAAGGTGAGGAAATTTTTAGAAGTTTAATGTTTGTTAGATTCAACGACTCATGCAAAGCATGTCCTGAAGCACTTTGAAAGTTATTCCTAATAGTAGGGATATTCTGGTATCATCCTGCTATTGTCTCTGTGCTTTTTAAGTTCTGCATTTAGGTCCAAATTTCCCTCTTTCTTCTTTCCTTTTCATTCCTTCACACCCTTTTTTTGATGGAATAAGACTTATGATAAATTAAACAGTCTGTAACATCAGTGCGATCATAGACATGAAAGATTATGGTTTACTAAAATCTGAATTATTGCATGAAATGAATGGACAATGGATTTTTAAGCTAATCTTTAAAATCATACCTGGCCAATTTCACATGTATGATTCTGAATTCAGTTTTTAAAGTATAATTTTAAAGTAACTATCTACATTGATTCTGAATCACTGAACAAATCAGAATTTGATTATTACCATCATTAATGAATAAAGGAAAGAAGTTGGAGATGATAGGAGGAAACAGCCTGTAACTTGCTTTACTGGTTCAGACTCCCTTTGTGCTTGAAGGTATTTTTGTACATATTTACAACTAATTGTTCAGTATCTCTTGTACTAGATAAACATTTCTATTAAAAGAAACACAGAACAAAATAAATACCAGATTAGTAGTTAGGCCTCAACTAAGCTAGATGGGAAAGTCACCTAAATTGTGCTACTGTATATTTTTCTGAGCATCAAGCAACAATAACGTCGACTTTTTTAGATATGTTACACTGCACGTTTAAAATGGATTTTTAAAAATTATAATTCATTATTCTGGGTACTTATCAGCAATAACACTTCATCAGCTAATCCCTTAAGGTACTTAATTGTAGTCTGGATAAAACCATCAATGCCTACACTGACCTTTATGTAATTAAAACTGTTTTCCATGAGCTTTACATCGTGCACTTGTGTATATTAAAGCATGCGGTGTTCTGATGCATTTAACACATTAAAGCTTGACACACTTCAGAATTACTTAGGGATAATGCCTATATGTGCTTTCAAGACTTTTCCTAGACAAAAATAACAATTACAAAATGAATTGAAATTTGAAGAATAATTCTATGGTATTTTTTTTTAGCTAAAAATGAAAAAAAATATACTAAAATAATTAAAATCAAGGGGGATTTAATAATTTTGCATTAAATTTCAGTATTTTATTTATTGATTCTTGAAAATAGAGCACCCTTTCAATAACAATGTGAAATTGAGTCAACTCCTTTGACAGTGGTGCACACAAAAATTTTTATCATAATTTTGTTAACTTTTTAACTTATTGTTCAGTTTATAGCCAGAATTCTTTAAAATTAGCTGCTCTCTCCCTTTGAGAAGTTCTTTATAAGTGAAAGCAATATGCCTACTCAAACTTCTGAAATATAGATTATAAAATCACGGTGTATTTATAGATATGGTTGTAATAATAGATATAAAATTAAAATGAGTAAATGCTTGCCACTAAACTGTTTTCATGAACTGTTTTTAGACTTTTATTTTTGTTTATGATTGCATCATGCACTGTATTTGTATTGCAAGAGCACTGTGATATGCAGATGTTATCCAGCTACATGTCTTTTTCTTTTTGGACAAAGTATCCTTTACTGTCACAATGACCTGATATCTGGGTAGAATAAGAAGGTGTCTCAAATGGAGTAAAAACCTGAAATGTGAGGAAGGATAAAAAGAGGATTATTTTCAGAAATTTGTAAATACCACTTCATTTTTGATCTAGGACATCTAATCACAGATCATTAAGCCAGTGAAGCACCTCATGGTTACTCTTGTCTTTTTCCTTATTCACATACAATTCCCTTTTGTATTAAAGGAGTTTAAAGGGGAAATATGAAAGGGTAATAGTGCAAGACAACAGATAACGGGCTTAATCAGAGCAGAAACTGTGAATGTCTGAGAAGCTGAGGAGCTTTTTAGTTATGAGGTATCAGGAGGTGACTGACAGCAAGCCAGAACTTTTTTCCCTGTAAAGTTTGGAGATTCATACAGAACAGCTATGCTTAGACTTTGCCTTTTCCAGATCCATTTGCTAGTTTGGGTGGAGTTGGTGCTGGGTATAAATCATACTGTTTTTCAACAGCTATGAGAGGGTTTATTTGACTGACATGTGTAGTGAAGCAGCAGTTAAATTGGACAACAGGAGAAATGTGATTTTCCAAAAGACTGTAGATATAGTCCTCTCTTCTTTTTCAGCTGGGAGTCTGTTTTCAGCTTCCCAGAAAAGTGCTGTGACAGAAATTCTATTGCAGATAAGAAGTGGTCTTTCTCTAATTTTGTATACAGACGGTGCTAATACAAACTCTCCAAAATGTGATTAAATGGTCTTTAAGATGGTCTGTGTTCTCTGAGAAGATAAGGATTTCACTCAACTATATTATAATATAATCAGATAAATCCAATATCCCAGTAAAAAAGTGATAATCACTTGATTAATTTTACCAAGCTCTACACTTGCACCCAAAGTCTAATTTGCAAAGATGCTTTGTGTTCTCCTTCTTGTCAAAGACATTCCATTAATCTGAATGTTTCAAATTCTTTATTCATTGTCTAAGATCATAACCATTGACATTTGCTATTTTTCTGGAGTTTTCGGATCGTCTTCTCTAAGAATTTATCAAGTGTCATTTCTTCTGAAACAGTGAGGCAGAGAAGGAGAAAAATCAAATAGATGGAAATACTAATAAAAGGCTCCTAAGCTCTTTCAACTTTCACTTGGGTTAACATCAGATATAATGTAGAAGGTAAAATTTAAATATAAATCCTAGTCAGAACATAAGCAGAAGGTTGTACCAGAAAGAAACAGCATTTAGTAAGACAATTTCAAAGTACTAAGAGTCTATGTTAAACTAATCAAGACCAAGACAGGTTCAGTGCATTAAAAACTTATACAAACATGGAAGTAGGTGTATTGAACAAGATGTAATGTCTGGATTTCTGTAGGCTGGGCCTAGAAATGATGTAATTTGAGCCTTTATTAAATATATGAAATCTCTGAATCTTGTTTGGCAGGATGTGGTAAGATTCCATTCTTTGGCAGAATGATCAAGCCATTAAGTTTCATCATCAGGCACAACAATTAGAAGAGGATACTGGTGTAGGACTCGACAATCTGATGTAGTATTGGAGAAAGAAGCAAAGGTAGAATATGTTAGGAATAAAAAGAGGAATACAAAAAGAAACTTAAGAACTGAGTCAACTTACGAAATTTCTTCTTTTAGTGCTACGTCAAAGAGTGGTGATATGCAAAAAAATTATGTTATTCCCAGGATAGTAAAGACTTAATAAAACAAGAGATTCCTTTTCTATTTTGTTATCTGAAATTAGTTCTTGTAAGCCTCCACTAAAATGTATGAACAATTCACCTTTCCAAAGTTTTTGCCAGTCTAGCTTCCAGTTATTGCTATGTGACTGACTGTATTTATTACATTTAAAGCTATCTAAAGTTCCCAAAGTATTTTACTACATTTGTTTCCTTTAATATTATATATGCAGTAACCTTTTACTGGTCTTGCAATATAACCTGGCTTGTGAATTAGTATTCATACAATATGAGACGGTTAGTATAATCCTTTTCTCTTAAAAACATAATCTCATAGTGGTTGAGGCAAATTGTGGGCATAGTATGCTGTGTGATATCTGATTTTCAGGTAATATAGTATCCAATGGATTTATAGGATTCCATCATGTTTAAGAGCACTGTTTTGACCCCTGAATGCAAGGGCAACTCAGGTTCTTTTTACTAGAGCCCTTGGGGCAGATTAGAGTGAAATGACAGTGAATGACTGGTGTTTGTAAATAAACACATATCTGTAGGGTTTATTTTAGAACAATTTAGTTGCAGTGGAAAACAGCTAAGTAGCCATTTTGGGTATTATCTCTAGTATTATAACAATACAAAAGCTTAAAAATAACACTTAAGAAAATGTATGAGGAAGAGAAATAAAAACAAACTATAAAAGTAGATTGTGGAAAGATGTCACCACCTGTGGATTCAGTGACAAGGCTGGATTGTTGCTATTTTGATGTCTGTTGGTCGAAGCAATGGTGCAAGTCTCGATCTGCTAGGGTGAGGGAAAGCCCCTGAGACATAAAATGGGTTAATTTACATTTAGTTTGGCTGGAATAACCTTGTTCTTCCTCTTGACAAGGGGGAGTTTTACACTGTCTGTTTGCAACACTGGAGATCATACACCGTCCTCAGGTGGAAGGCCCCAGAAATCAGTCAGGAGGCACTTCGGGGTCCTTGATGGTGTGTGACACCTAATACATGACAGCTGCCTCTCAAGTCAGCATGGCTGAGCCAGTTGTACCCCATCAGAAGGAACAAATACCTTCAAGCCTACAATGTCCTTTGTAAATATGAACACCCCAATAACTTCCCTGGGGGAAGGGTCGCAACTGAGCCAGTTGTGTAAGGAAGGACATCAGCATAGTAAAAAGCAATTTTGCTCCTCCACAGGATCTGCTTCTTCTGGCCTTCGCCTGCATCTGGGTCAAAACCCAACCTGTATTTTCCAGGGGTGGGTTTCCACCCTCTCTGACTTATGTAGATAGAGGTTTTGCTACCAGACAAAAACTCTTTGCAAAAGACTCGCCTTTGGTTTGGGGGTGTGTGTGCAAACCTGGCCTCAGCAAAACACTTGCTGCTTTTACAAATGGCCAATTGTGTGAGTCATTAATCTAAGAACTTTTTTCTAACATCTAACCTAAACCTACTCTTGCCTCTCTCCTTGCTTGCAGAACTCTTGTGATGGCATATAAGATATTTTGAGGGTCTCTGATTGTGTATTTTATATTAGTTGAAAAGGTTTAATACTTCAGCCCTTTTTTCAGATGAAAAACTAAATACCATTATTAAAATACCAACATAAGGTCATTTCAAAGTATCCATCAGTGTATGAATGATGTGAAAACTATCAGTCCAGTAAGTAGTCTTTCTTCTAAAACTTGGGCTATTGGAGCCAAGCTGATACACAAAGCATGAGGTGAGAAGAATCAAAGGAGAAAATATTAATTTTGAATGCATTAATTGCTTCTATGTCTATATTTCTTTATATGATTCTTAAAAATGATATTATCTTAAGTTCTTATCATGGCAAAGTTTTCCTGTAAATAAATTAATATGATGATAAGATTTTAAAGAAAAATTAGTCATCTGAAAAAGTTATACTGAAAAAAATAGATAAAATGAAATATCCTATATTGATTACAATGAAATCTTAAGTTGATAGGACAAAATTGCTAAGCAGAGGCGCATAAAGTGTAGAAATGGAAAGAACTTCATAAGTTTACTTTAATAATCAGATTGTGTTTAGGTAACCGTGCAGGTATTTAAAATCATACATTCAAATAGGAAATTTGATGGCAATATACTTGTGTTAATTTTTGGAACATATCTTTTCAAAAGCAGTTTGCCTCCCATCTTTCCTTTCCTTCCCACCATCAAAATTGTCTTAGAGCCAATGAGTTTTGTCATTGAAGTAAATACTTAATTAGGCCAAAACTGAGCACTTCTGGAAAATCTTTCCCTAACATTTACATAATTAAATTACCATATAAATGACTGCACTGTAGGATAAAAGCAATTTTATATTACAAATGCAATTGGATGGTTTTGTTTTCTTTCATGTTGCTACATCTTAACTACTTGGTGCAATTAATAGTAGTTAAATATTTATGTTTTCTTCTAATGTATTGTGTTTTAAGAATGCATCTACTGAATATAAAAATTACATATTCCTAAAAGTCTGATGTTTTATTAAATACTAAACCTTTTTTTCCTCTTAAAATAATATTTTAATCTTAAATCTATCAAACATTTTCTTGAAATTGTCTATGGAAGACACAGAACAAGTAAAGACTAATCAAGCTGTCATATTTATTAAATGTTTGACAGTGGTTGCTGAGTGCCTAAATTTTAATTAACTGCACATGTTCTCAAAGCTTTGCTATGATTTTTTTTTCTCACTCAAGAGCTATTCTGTGATAGAGTAGGTTGTTTGTAATATCTAATTGAGAAATGCAGAATTCAAGCTGTGTGTAGGTGATACATGAATTTTTCACCCCTGCTGACAGCCACATTGACTTCTGTGTAATTCTTTAAACTGATTCAATCAAACTCATGCTGTTTATGCTTTTAATTGATTGAATTAAAACATCATTTTAAACACTTAATCATTCCATTAGGCAAGATTTGTGTTTGCCTAGTCTGTGCACAATCTAGCACAAAATAAGCACAGATTTCTTATTCACAAGGGATGAGAAAACTCATTCCTTGGTCTCCCAGTCTCCCTGGTTTGGTAGCCTCATGAAAGCATTTTGGAAAGGAGACTGAAGAGGTACTCTAGTAACAATGAACCTATGAAAGACTATAAGGATTATTCTGTTTTGGAAAACCGGATGTGAGCATTGACTTATCATCTCAGAATGAGCTGGTTAATGAACCTTAGACTCTACTGCTTCCAAAATGGACCCATACCATGAATTTCTACTCCACTGAGTTTTCCAATGGAAGCCTTCAGAAGAGTGCTCCCAGCCTGGAACATATGATATTTTCACAAAATTTAATCTTTAAGAGTTTTCTTTACTTAATAGAGTAAAAAGTACAGACACATCCTGAAGCTTGCAAACCTAGGTAGCCACCTTTTGAGAGTAGTAACAACAGGAAATGTCTGAACCACCAGATGAATTCTATTGAGCATGAAAATTCTCTGACAAATTTCAATTGCTTTCACAATTCCTGACTAGAATTTATGGCAAACTATGATTTTTCAGCCTATATTTCTGATTAGATTTACTGTTAGTAATATATTTATCAACAAGAGAAAAGTAGACTGTTATTCCATTTATTTTGACTCTTACTGTTTGCTTTCTTCCACCTAAACTTTTTTATCTGTAACTTTTTCACAAAGCTGAGTTTTTACCATTTCATTTTAATAGTGATTATGGTTTTCTAATGCTACTTTTTGCATATTTCCATATAGTAGATTATCCATATAGAATAGCGTCCCTTTCATTTCTCCAAGATGGTTCCCTAAGCATATTTTAAGGTGTTGACTGTGTAAGTGGTGATAAAAATATTTTGATAAGCTGTTGAGATGTATGACAAAAAAAATTGTGGGAGGCAATGAAGAAACCACATACATGATCACCCTAAATTTTCCCTTAATTCCTCATGAATGCTGCTTATATTAAAAATTCTCAGAAATTTAAAATATTATCCATGCAGAAATGACACTCTTGAAAACAAAATTATTCTGGTTTTATCCAAACATGGGTACTATTTATTTTGTATTAAAATTTTATTGGCTTAGAAGAGGCACTCTTCTGTTCTGAAATGGTAAGGAACTTTTACTACGTCTTTGGTCAAAAGGGTCACTGTCTCATGATCTCTATGCTTGATGCCTCTCAATGATATTAAATGTGCATATCTACAATGTTAATTTATTTATTTCTAATTTCACTCCTGAAATCACAACCTGAGCATTTGGGCTCAAGCTGTGTTCTTCTCTTTGTATTTGTCATCTCTGCTAATAAGGATTTGCATGCCAAATTAGGCCCTTGGTTACAGATTAAATTCCATTACATTCGTCTTATGTCTTCAGTGATAACTCCATAATATTATAACCTTCATTTGGGTGGTACACCTGTAACTAAATAGATGTTAAGCCTGATTCAAAGGTTATTGGAAACAATATGTCTTTATACTGATTTTAATAAGCTTTAAATAAAGCCTTTATTTAACAACTCTGTTAATGATGTGCAAGAAGGATTAATAATAATTTTCTTAGCTATGTTGGTTAGTAGCAACAATCGAATGTATTACTGATTCTTCTTTAAGAAGCCAAACTTTAAACAACTATCTGAATTCAGACATAAAATAATAAATTTACCCTTAAGAGCAATATAATTAGTGTTCGTAAAAAAAAAGCTCTGCTTTTAAGTAATCACAGCACATAGTAAAATTGCATGTTAGGTTTAAATAGATCTCTTCATCATAGGAATATGTGTCTTTATTATTAACAAGAGAGTAAAATTTCATTAGGACATATTTTTGAAAGAAAACAATGGAGAAAATTATCTATCTGATAAATACAGAATGTATATGAACGTTTAAATAAAATATGTATCTATTGTAGGCCACTAAAGTGAGAAAGTGTTTTTGGTATGAGCCCCTGCAAAATTGCAGTACAAACGTGCTTTCTGGAATTACGGAAAAGAGATAAAAAGACAAAAATTTAAGATAAAAATTTTGAAGTGTGCTTAAGTTGGTTAGTAGTGTGTATGTACATAAAATTCTTTGGGATGCTCCAGAATATTCCCAATTTGAATTTTATCTGACTTTGAATAAACAAATGTATTTTATAAATAGAAGTTGTCCATGTATTATTGCAAAACTTCAGGTCAGGAGGAAAGAATGCTCTATGAACTGCTTTTATTCTAAAAAACACTGTTGCTATGACGACTTGAGTAGCTCTTAAGGTGATGTCCTTTTTAGTTAAAGTATTTTTAGTACTTTAGTTACCCTAACAACAGGCTACACTTAGAATAGTAACTTCTAGCAAGTTAGTCCTTGTTTACAAAGAAAGTCTTATCTTTGTCTTTCTTGATGAAGTTCTAGTTATTAAACAATGGAAAGGATAAAAGAAACCAAGCTTCAAAATCATGTTTTGTGTATTTATCTTCCTTTAATAGCTTCAGTCCACACAGCATCAAATAATCTCTGTTGATGATGGCACTGGATTTTTTAATGAGCAAATCAGGATCCAGATGGAAGAGTATTAAAATATATATTTGGCTGTCAGAGCATTTTATGATATTGTATTTAAGTAGATACATATTTTTAAAATAGGCTGTAATATTTTATATAACCTCCCTTTACTTCAGTTAATAATAGGGAATAACACATGGTCAGGCTCCATTCCTGTAAGAAAAAATGTTTGCTTTTTCTTACTAAACCAAATGTCTTTATCAGACATGAATGGCATTTCATGGGCTAGAAGAATCATCCCTCTCACTTAGTATGGAATGGTCAGTAGCACAACTCTAGTTATGTCTTCTGTGCTGAAGAATATTATTCTAGAAAATCTCAGGTGGTAATATGCACTGGATGTACAGACTGTTAGATGGATTTAAAACTGGGTAGTCTATCACTTTCAAAGAGTAATGGTTTATGTCTTGATGTCTGGTAGCTGATAATAAGTGGAACACCTGTGGAGCTCATATTGGTCAACACAAGCTTTATGAAGCTCATCAAGCGCAATCATATAGATTAAAACAGTCTGGAAAGGGGCTGGCTGAGTAAGAGGTTAGCAGAAAAGAACTGGCTAAATTAAAAAACAACCCACAATGCAGTAAGGCCAGATCTTGTCTAAACAAGAGGCTGCTGGAAGTCTAGCACAGTAATACACCCATCACAACAGGGACCTGGCCAGCCTGAGCTCATGGCTGAGATGGTCCTTGTGCAGTCATTTCTAGGATGAAGAGACACACAGAGAAGCAGTTCACAGTTACTGGATTCTCTGAGCTGCAGGAATAATGAAACCAAATTCCTCTGTAGTAGCAGATTGTTGCCTATTGTTACACTTTCCCAATTCGTGGCTTGGAAAGTTGAAACTTTTCCTGCTTCTTCCTGTGGGATGGTAAGGCAGCACAAGAACTGTCCAAAGCAGACTGGCCTTGGCACATCCCTGGACCCATGGAGGTGCCAAAGCCCAGGGCTGAGGCTGCCTCTGGCTCTCCCCAGCCTGTCCTGCTTCCTGGCTGCAGGCTTCTCTCCTGACACTCCCATGGAGAACCCCTGCCCTATCTCCTGTCTGGCAGGCTTAAAAATAGCTTATTTTAAGGAAATTTTTGTATGAATCATAACTATGTTATGGCTGCTAGTTTTCCTATCACAATGAACTGTAGTCAGGTGTGTACTACATGTAGGTGAATAACTGTCTGAATGCAGGCACTGCTGACAGGTCATTCAGAATGCCGTGTAAAACTGTGGTGCTGCTAAGGCCCTGGCAGCTAACCTAAAGAATCTACAATAAGATACCTTGAAGCTTCACAATTTCTTATCTGAAAATTAAGTAACTAGAAAACCAATTTACCACTTGATCACAAACCCCTAAATTCTTAGTTTCTCATGAAATCAACCAAACCAGGAATTCTGACACATCAATAGACATGGTATCTGTAGATTTTCCATGATCATAGTGAAAAAGTTTATCACAAAATTTAAATATTAAATGTTAAATTTAATGTTGTCCATTATGCCGTATAACCAAGACACAAAAATGGTGACATCAATCATGCAATTTCCACTTCTGGACATATGTAAATGGTGTGTATATACAGGATCTAAGCAAAAGTCAGCTGCAATATCTGAAAACAAGTATGTTTTCATAAAAGGGAAAAGAAAACAGAAAAAGGAACAGCAAGTGGAAAGACACAGATTCTTATTGAAGTGTAAAAAAAATATCACTGGAACATGACAAAATTAGATATAAAGATGCTTCCAGTGTCAATGAAATCACAAGTGTTGATAGATATTACAATCTTACAGGAACATTAAATGAGGAAATTTCCATCACAAAACTGTGGCCAACATTCTGTTCTTATTTCAAAACTACAATCTAGAACAATTCTAAAGAATAAATGATGACTTAACCCTAATTATCATTATGCTTCATTAAGTGTTATATGTAGCTGTGTCTTATCAGCAAAAAAACTTCCATTCCAGTCAAATGGACTGGTTATTTAGTTTTGCCATAATCTCTCTGGTGTTTTGAGTGGAAACTGTTGCTGGAGCCCCTGCAATGCTGGTGGCGTTTATATTTTTATACAGCTTTTCCTAGTAGATTATTTTAATTACTTCTTCCTACTCCATGTAAGAACATCAATTTCCTTTCCATCTGATAGTATTTTCCTATTTTTAAGTGTCATGTCCATATTTGATACCTCATCCCCAATTCCATTGTCCATGGTATTAATACTTTCTCTCTGGAACATGGAGCTCTGGAACATGGAGCTGTACGTATCATAAAATTCTTCTTTGGACTGAGTATGACCATGTTCAAGTTGGCACTTCCTATTTTTGCACAGGTTGTGCTCATTTTATCTGCCTTAGATCTTTCATCTTTCTGAGCCTTCTGTTGAATTTATGGTTTTGCTTTTCTTGCTCAAGTAACTAAGTGTATTGCTGCCTCCTTTATTCTGTTTACTAACAACCTTCCAATTTACTATTATTCCAAAAACCATCTAATTTAGGATTATAATCTCATTGTAGGCAGAAAATTGTATGATGACAAAAAACAATGGCACCTTTTGAAATACGTACAGGAAAAAGAAGATTTTAAAATATGAGAGGACAAAGAGACTACTAGGAAGACACATGACTACATTATTTTGACAGATTATGTTTTGTTTTTTTTTAAATTATAAGTGATTCACAGCCATTATGCGCTTTAAAGTGTGTGTTTTATTTGGAATGTTTCTAAGTGCTGCTGGCACCTTCTGAACAAGGAAGGAGTTGATAAAGAAAAAAGAGCCAAAAGGAAATTAATGAACAGAGAATGAGAGAAAATTATCAGACTATTAACATGTAAACTTTGACATTTACTTGGGAAGATGAAAGTATGAATGGCTTATATTTCCAAAGCAATGTATATCACGTGGAATCAAGAAGGATCTTCTGAGTTTAGGATTTTGGAAAGACTGCTATCTAAACCTTTGAAATAGGAGGCTGCCCAGGACTTATGAAAACAACCAAATACACCAGTATGCATATAATAGAGAAGGTAACATGAAAGTAATTATAAAATTGTCATTTTAAAATGTTGGTTTTGTCAAGGTTGCTGTGCATATTAGATATGCATGCACCAATAAGAAATGCATAATTTATAAATACATCCATTAGTAAATATTCCCAAGAGAAACAAAAATCATTGAGATATTTCTTTGTAGGAAAAACTACATATTTTGTTTCCAGCAGAGAAAAAAACAAACACATCCCATGGTTGCTAGTTTAATCTTCACTGCAGGTACTGGAAAACATCAACAGTTGCTTCAAAGAGGTTTAATATGCACCAAATTTTGTTTTCCAGTAGGCAAAGAGAATATCCTGTCTCAGTAAAACCAGCTTCATTGCTGCTTAAGACGAAGGCAGCCTTCTCAAATACATCAGTAGAGAGATTTAGAGATGTCCTGTGGTCCATTAAGCAGGTGTTAGATACAGAGATGCACTGTTATCCTGCAGGGCTGCAAAGTCACTAACATCTTTGTACGGAACAGTCATTTAGCACAGATAGCTATCAGCAAGATCTCTCATATGAGAGTTATTGCAGGGGAGCAATAGACAAGAAAGCTATATTTTGTAGAAGTGCTTTTGCTTATGTAATAATTAAGTACAAGGTTTACATGAATGTGGATAGTCTCAAGCATTCTAAAAAATGGGTTTTTTGGTTACCAGCATCCATAACAGTTTGTGGAAGATGGGTAGTATGCCTATAATCGTCTAAAATGAGGACCTATATCACAGTTAAAATGAAAAATAATAATTTGTCCAAGTCAAGACACTCAAAGACACACTTATGAGCTGTTGGTTGTACCTCATTAAAGGCATGTTTAAATCTAAATGTGAACTTTAACCCTTATCAATATATTGAAATTGAAATGAAGTTCTATGATATATCAAAATTAGGCAAAATAGGCATTCATCATTAAAAATATATTCAGTCATGCAAGCCTTGAATAGCAATTTAAAGTCTTAAAAAAATGAAGAGGGGTGATTCACATACAGAAGATGGCATTTTCTTGAAATAGTTTCCTAACTTTTGGCAGCTTTAGCAGGTTTAGGAGTTTTCAGAGCTGCATATTTCCATTAAGACCTTCTGATTTTATAGGTCTTGATGGAACTCTCTTACACAAAAGTGTTTAATTGCCCTTAAAGATATTTATACTGGAGGCTCTGACTGTATTCTAAACTCTGTGATGCAGTTTTCAAGCAGGTGGAAAAGTATTTCTTATTGTTTCATTTCAACTGTTTTATTATTACATTGATTGCTGCCTGCTTCTTAAGATGTGTAACAGGTGGGCTTTTGCTAATCAACCTTTTTATACCACACATGACATTTATAGAAGTTTACTAAAGCTTATTTTGACTATATCTGTTCCTGATAGTCTTGCACGACCTATTTCCTATCCCCTAATATGTCATTATTTCCTTTTTTTCATTCCCATTTCAGGGAATCTCAGAAATTGATTTCCACTTCAGTGATAATTTTGTCAATGGGTTCTGTATCTTTTTAGTTCATTTGAAAACAGGGACACTAGACTTGATCACAATATTGAAGATCCAGGTGCATCAAAGATTAACATAATGATTATATTGGGTTTGCTTCCTAACATTCTAGCACTGCTTCCAGCTGTCACTGGCAATTTTAGAACATGTTCAAAAGTCTTTCTAAGGTTTGTTTCCTGGCTTTTAATGACTGAGCCTTATCGTTCTGCATGCATAACTAGAACTGCTTTTCTAAATACTCATTATGTTGTTTTTATTAATACTGAATTTCCCCTGTTATTTCATTATCCAATTATATTTTAAAGCCATCATTACACTGATTAACTTGAATAATTTAGTAGGAGAATTGAATTTTGTTAATTATTTGCCCATTTGTTTTGTGAGATCATAATACCTGTACATTAGGGTCCATAGCACAGATGTATGCTGTTGATCTTCTTCCATTAAAAAATTAATTACTTAATTCTATCTTTGTTTCTTACCTTCAAAATATATTAACCATGAGGAGATCATGCCTCTTTTCATCTGTTACTATCAAAGTTTGGTGAAGGTCAGTGTCCAAATTTATTTTTTAAATTCATGAGTGCAATTACAGCACTATCATCTTCATCTGAATGCTCTTTGACAATTTCAAAGAACTTGAGTTTATGATGCATTTTCCTTTATTTTCTGTATCAGCACTAATTCAGTATACAATATATGTCTATGGGATGCACCTATATTAGTACTTTAGTTCAGATCAGGATGTACTTTTCAGGTCCATCTCCTGTTTAACCCTAATTAAAATCACAGAATTTTTAATATTGGAAGGGACCTGAGGAGGTTGTTGATCCAACTTCTTGCTGAAAACAGGTTTATCTATGATATTGGACTGGGTTTCTCAGCACTTGGTTCAGTCAGATCTTGAAAACCTTCAAAGACAGAGACTTCATCATGCCTTTGGACAGCCTCTTCCAGTTCTTAATGATGGAAAAGTTCTCCCTAACTTCAGATAGAGCCCCTGTTGTCTCAATTAGTTCCTGTTGCTACTAATTCCCCTATCATGCACTACTGTGGGAAGTCTGAATCCATATTCTTAATATACTCTGCATAGGTATTGGGAGACCCTTTGATTGCTTTCTCTTCATGTGAAAATCTGGACATTTGATCAGAAAAGTTGATTAGACTGATGGTTCATCCCTAGTTCATCCATACGGACAGTTTCCAAGAACCTTTTCTCTTTCATGAGTCAATCACAGACATATAAAATAAGTTTACTCTAAAATACATAATATAGCCACTGAAACATAGTTTATTGTCCAGATAGTCAGCTCTGATGAATATAAAGGAAGTTAAAACAAAGTCTGGACTGTCCTAAATAATTGAAATATATTTTAGTAAAAATATAGACTTATTTTTTGCTACCTTTAAAACAGTCCTTCAAAGATCTGTGCAAAATGTCCTATATTATTTATAGAACCACAAACTTTAGGAAAAAAAGATTCTGTATTTATAAAAGGTGGACTAAAGAATTTGCCAAACCTTACGCTCTTACTAAGAATCTATATTCAGTTGAAATGACAGAAAACAAGTAATTTTTATTATTATTGGAACAAATTGACATCGTATGCCAATGAGAAGAGTAACAGCAGAGAAGACATGCTTTCTTCAAACACTGAAATATCACATTAGTAAGAATATATTCTAGTCCTGCTGCAGGCTGAATTTTAATGGATGCCCATGATATGCTGAGAGCTGTAAATATTTGTTCCTTATTTAATGCATTATTTCTACCTCCATCTGTTGTAAGTGGCATTTTATGGGAATGAGTTCTTGAAAGAGGCAGTTTTACTGCTTATAGTGTGATGCAAACAGTATCACATTACACTCCAAATAGAATTGAGTTAAAAGACGTAAATATATGTTTGCATTTGTGCACAGCTGTCCAGTTACATACACTATTACAGAAACTCTTCAACATACTTACAATATAAATGACAATTAGGTCTTTTGTATGCATACCATTTAAACAAGGTTTTGACATCCTCTGGACTAAAACATTAATTCATTAAGAATTATTTTGTATTGAACAATATTCTTTTATTTAATCAGTTCCATGGAAAATAATTCATTAACCAGGTTGCTTTTTTATTCCTCTCAGCTTTACATAGAGCATTTAATCTCAACCCTTACCCAGCAAAACACACATTATATCGTAAGTGTGCAGAGTGCGTGTCTACTCATCTCCACTAAGCAGGACACTGTCATTCCCAACCTATTCACCACAGCCATTAATCATGTGTATGCCAAGTGAATTAGTAAAAGGCTTTTGCAGATTTGCTCTTAAATTTTTTTTCTTTATTTTGAGAGCAAAGAAGGTGAAGTTTATACAATTTTCCTATTTCTGGACAGATTTTTTTAGTATCTATTTCCTCATGTCTTGAAATAAGGCATCCTCACAGCCTATTTTTGTCTCTCAAATTTTCTTCTGTTGTCTTTCAGTGGAACCAAATGTTATTAGACAGAAATGAAGAATTTTTAGGTTCCCTAAGACCAAAAAAGTAAAATAGTGAGAGGAGTGAACTTGAGTTAAAACTATTCAAATTTTTCTTAGTCAGGTGGGAATAAAACCTTTGTTTAGCATGGAACACAGTGCTTTGTTTATTGTGTCGCTTGAATTTTTAAAATTGCTTCAAGAATATTAGATATACATTAAAATTAATTTACAATTTTAAAGTAGGGTTTTTAAAAGTATTCTAAGAAAATATATAGCAGTTCCCAAGTAAAATATTTTAATTACATGGCATTCTTCATTTACCAAATTTTTTTTTCAGGTAATGGGATGCATCATGTTTGACTGTAATTCACAAAAAAAAAAAAAAAACAGAACCAAACCCCAGTGAATCTCAAGTTTTCAGTGAATATACTGTCCTCTTGGTTTTGCTTCTGAGGCTTATTGCTTAAGAGGCAAAAGTTTTAAATGGGCTATTATATTTAAGAAATAATTTCTGACTCTTTACCATGTCAGACTACCATGAAATAGCAAAATTATGACACTGGTACTGGTGAACATAGTTTGTCTCTGAATTTTTCTGAAGGTGAGAAATTAATTACAGCCCCCTATAACTGGGCAAAAAAAGAACTGTAAGAATAAAGGTTTCTGAGTCTGTTCTCCATGGTAAGAACATTTATGTGAAAGCCTACAGCAGCTAGCTCCAAGACAGATCCACAACTGGCCAAGACGAAGCCCATCAGTGACAGTGGTAGTGTCTCTGGAGCAACAAATTTAAGAAGAGTAGAAGTTACTGTGAGAATATGTAAGAACAACTCTGTGAACGCCAAGACCAGTGCAGAAGGAGGGGAAGAAGGTGCTCCATGTGCCAAAGCAGATTCACCAGCAGCTGTGGGGAAGACCACGGTGAAGCAGGCTGTCCCCCTGAAACCTGTGGAGTTCCATGGGGGAGTAGAGATCCACCTACAGACCATGGAGGACCCCATGTCAGAGTGGGTAGATGCCTGAAGTAGGCTGTGACCCTTGGGAAGTCTGCACTGGAGCAGATTTCTGGCAGAACCTGTGGAGAGAAGAGCCCAGGCTGGAGCAGGTTTAGTGGCAGGGCAAGTGACCTCACAGGGAGTCTACGCCAGAGCAGCTTGTTCCTGAAGGACTGCACTCTGTGAAAGGGACTCAGGCTGAAGCGATTAATGAAGAACTACAGCCCGTGGGAAGGACTCATGTTCATGGAGGACCGCCTCCTGGGTGAGAGACCCCATGCTGGAGCAGGGAAATAGTGTGAGTTAGGACGCTAACCTAACCGTATTAGGGGGAAAGAGAGTCAAGGACAGCGTGTGATGAGCTGGCTGCAGCCCCCATTCCCTCTTCCCCTGTGCTGCTGGAGGCAGGACATAGAAAGTGAAGTTAAGCCTGGAAAGAAGCAGGGGCAAAAGTGTTTTATTTCTCCTTATCTTACGATGATTTAAGTGGTAATACATTCAATTAATTTCCCTAAGTTAGGTCTGTTTTGCCTATGATGGTAAATAGTGAGTAATTTCCCCTTGTCCTTTTTCTGAACCCATGAGATTTTCATTATATTTCTTCTCCCCTTTCCTTTTGAGGAGAGGAGTGACAGAGCAGCTTTGATGGGCACGTGACACCCAGCCATGGTCAGCCCACCACAGAAACATGGAAAGACTGACAGCGTGGTAGTGATTTACAGTTTACCATTGGACTCCATGACCTTAAAGATATTTTCCAACCTACAAGATTCTGTGGTTCTGTGGTTGAGAACTGACAGAGAACAGGTGGAAGTCAGACACTGACAAAAAGAGGAGAGGGAACTTGAATAGCCATTGTTTTTCTTTTGCTTCAGTACTTTGTGTACCGCCTATAGAGAAACTAACATAACCAGAAATTTCTGTATGTAGGTGTAACAACTTGAAGTAATTTTTAAACATTCAAAGAAAAAAGCTATTGCTCCATTTTTCTTGAGATTTGGATAGCACTCACTCAAATAGAACTGCCTTTGCCCCACATTATTGTACATTTTTTCAAATTTTATTATCCAGTGCATTAGTATAAATTGCATTTGATAATTATGTTTTATTGAAAAAAAAATCAGGCTACTTGTATTTTACTGAAATTTGTTTATTGCCAAATAAAATAGATATGCTTGGGCAAAGCTTATCAAATAAGCTGAAACACAGGGGAAATTTAAATTTAATCTCAAAATAAACTTATTAATTCCCATGGATGTATTTGATGATGGTTTTTCAGAGGACAACCTTGAGTGTAACAGTAGAGAGAAGCTACTTGAGTTGAACCTGAAGTCTTACACTTTTTAGACATGTCAGAGTCCAGTGTTCTCATGGTGTGTTGACAAGTGTTTTCTTTTTGACCACGTTTGCCTCCTAAATAAATAGAATGTGGTAGGTTCTTAGTTTTGTTTTGTTTTTTAATGGAGTTATCTTCCATCAAGTTACCTTTGACCTTCACCTGAAAATCATGGGATGAAAATTTCAAGCTGCTAAAAATATTTAAAAATTAAATAAAAAAATATTAATGCTACATATATAAATGACAAAAAATTGTGGAAATCTAAACAATCGGCCATTTCATTTAAGGAGGACATTGTCATGCTAAAGTGATTTTACCATCTTCCTATATTGGGATGTAAAGAAGAACAACAGGCTTGTCCTATTTGAAGAATAATGCTATTTTGCTTGAATAATGCTTATCCTGGAGGAATAAGAAGCAGTAATGTTATGGAAAGCTGTAGAATGAGCTGAGAACCAAAAGAGCCCACTCTAAATGAAAAACAAGTCTTTTTAAAAGAATTTTACTGAAAAAAATTAACACTATTAAATAGAATCAAAATAATATAATAGAAATAGTGTTTGAAGTCAGTACATAAATGTTAAATTTATAAAACCTGAGAGAAATATCTTCATTTACAAAGAATTACTGATTTAAATGAATGAAATTTCTCAGGTGACTGTCATCTTTCCCTGTCTGTTATGTTGTGATGAAATGAACAACTCATTGCTAATACAGGTAGAAACTTCATAAAAGAAACAAAACTCTAGGATATAATTTATTGTATAACCGCTAAAATCAAGCTCTGTGGGATGTGAAGATGTTTGTTCCATTGTGTTGACTTTAGGCAGACATGATTTAACCTCTAACATAACCTTTATAATCTGTGGTTATTTGAAACAGCTTGCTCTGTGGCTGCTGTAAATTCGCCAGGGAAAAACTGAGGTTTTCCAGTCTTTCGTGTGATTTCATTTCACAGAATCGTAGAATTGTTTAGGCTGGAAGGAACTGTAAAGATTGTCAGGTTCCAAACCCCTGCATTGGACAGGGACATCTCTCACTACACCAGGTTACTCCAAGCCCTATCCAACCTGGTCTTGCATATCCAGGATGAGAATTCACAGCTTCTCTGAGCAGCCTGTTTCAGTGTCTCACCACCCTGTCAGTAAAAGAATTCCTTTCTAATATCTCATCTAAATCTGTTCTCTTTCAGTTTAAAGCCATCACCCCTTGTCCTGTCACTGCATGCTCTTTTAAGATGTCCCTCTCCAGCTTTCTTTTGGGCCCCCTTCAGGTACTGAAAGGTCAAAATAAGGTGACTCTGGAGCCTTCTCTTCTTCAGGCTGAACAGCCCCAGCTCTCTGTCTGTCTTCATAGGGGAGGTGCTCCAGCCCTGATCATCTTCATGGCCCTCTGGACTCACTTCAGCACCCTGTGTCCTTTTCCTGTTGGGGACCCCAGAGATGGATGCAGTTCTCAATGTGGGGTCTCACAAGAACAGAGCAGAGGGGGAGAATCACCTCCCTCAACTTGCTGGTCACACTTCTCTCGATGCAGACCAGGACACATGCTGTTTTTCTGGGCTGCAAGCACACATTCCTGAGTCATGTTGAGCTTCTCATCAGCCAGGACCCCCAGGTTCTTCTCCTCACAGCTACTCTGAATCTGTTCTCTACCCAGACTGAATTTGTGCTGGGGATTGACCTGACCCATGTGCAAGATCCTGCGCTTAGCCTTTGATTCTTCTTCCTTTGAAATCTTTATGGCTTAATTTCAATTAGAAACCTTCTTTTATAGAGACATATGAAACGTCTAGAAATGTCTGTAAGTGTCAATACATGTTCTGTAACATTCTCTCTATGTATTTTTCCATAATTTTTTTTGCATTTGAAGGACTTTGTATTTCTACAGTATTTGAGATACGTAGGAAAATTTGGAGTTCCTTGATACTAGTTGTGGGTTTTTTTTGAACCCATTCTTGAAAGAACTGTTGTATGACAGAGAGAACTACCACTGCAATTCTATAATTTCTGTTAAAGAGTTGCTTAAACACAACTTGCCTCGTGGTCACAAAAAAGGCATGAATGATTTATTTAGTATTGACAATGAGTTGTACAAGTGGGTTAATTTGGAAGGAAAAACCTTTGGTAAGGTAACTTTGCCTTGCCTTGGCTAAGCTGCACATGTTGCTGGAATGGATATAAAGGCAGTACTGGTAGGTGCCTCTGAGCTACTAGTCCAGGTCTCCTGGTGAGTAAAAAGTGTGACCTAATCCTGATGTGGAAAAGACAGCCTACTATCTGGAAACATGGAAAAGGGAAGTCCCTGGAATTTCCAACTTAGGAAACATTCTGTGTGAAGCATAGGATATAGGCAATTCTAATTACTGAAAAATAAACTACTTTTCATCAATTTTTATATAATGTATTATTTTTATATAATGCGTCTCTACTTAGCAGACATGAACAGTATTTTGGCTATTGGTATTCTGCAACTACCAGTGGAAATTTCAGACAGACTAATCCTCGTGCTACATAAAATATATATCTGAAAACAGATGCAGTTTATAAATCTGCGGGTTAGGATTTATGAATAAAGTGCTGTGACTGCAAAAAAAAAAAAAAAA
>VXAX01006697.1:353917-506772 GCA_013399835.1 Leptocoma aspasia | reverse complement strand
AAAAAAAAAAAAAACCAAACCAAAAAAAACCCCACATTTCTTGGGAGTGCTAATTTAAGAAAGATGATCCAAGATGATTATGGTCATTCTTGTATGTTTAAACTTGAACCATTTAATGAGGTTTTTTGTATTAAAAGAGGACCACAGAATACAAAAAAAGAGACAGATGCAATCCAGACATATCTAGAAATCCCTTTACCTGTCAAAATTAAAAAGAACCAGAAGGATAACACAGAACACAGCAAATTCAGGCTATAGCTCACTCATAGGAATATACAGCACCTAAAGAAATAACTGAGACGCAAGTCAAGAATTTCCAAGTAGTATTTCTGCTCCTTGAAATATCTTCAATAGTATTTTCTGTTCAAATGCTAATTGTGAACACAAGTTATATGTTCATAATACATTTTTGAAGAGAGCAAATGCCATTAATACTGCTGAGGGTCAGTTATCACAAGGGACACAGACTCTAAAACTCATTTTGAAAAGTCAGGTCCCCTAGTACATATGATTTAGTTATTCCTATTTTAAAGAGGCAATCTTAAGTCCATCTCATGTTTGCAAAATGATGCATATGAAAAGTGTCGAGCTCAGTCAACAGTAGAAGTGGGAACTAAGACTTCAGCAACAAATCTCAATTCTATTTTGTATCTATTGTCACTGTTATCATCTCATCATTGTACATTACTTTATTTGGGCCACGAGAGTTTATTGGAATTTTAGATTAATTTCTGTACTGTTGCAGATGACTCTTGGAGATTTTTGATGTTTTCTTTTTTTTTTCCCACAACTTCAGAAAAATACAGAAAATTATTTCCAAAACTATAGCTATGTTTATATAGTTTCTGTTCTGACAGTGATGGTGTGATATTAGAAAAGGTTCAAAGGGTCGATTTGAAGTGATCATAAAACAAGAGAATACTGCAGCTTTTTGCAGAGTTGTAAATTAATGGCTCTGTTGTCAAATTCAAAGCAGCCACTGAGCTGTAGCTGTTGTAACACTCTGCACAGAACTACAAGGATACCCAAGTTAGTTATGTTACATTTTAAAGCTGACAGATTGCTTTACAAAATATTGACTTTACAAGACAGTAAGTTTTGACAGCTGCATGATATCTCTTACCTTAACAATGTGTCTTAAACATGACCATCCTCATTTAAGTTGGTGATTTTTATTTAAATTTTATGCAATTAAAAATAAAATCATGCTTGTCACTATCAAATTCAAAATCAGAAAATAACTGCACTTCATGTTTTAAAATACAAAAATAGCATATATAATTGACATCTCCTAAAAATAAATCTCTTAGGACTCTACACAGTTCAGCAATATTTCCTTATTTTATTCATATTGCTTATTTATTCAGCAATATTTTTTATGTAAAACAAGTGAAGTCAATAAAAATTTTTCACTATTTCACTGGGAAGATGATCATGCCTAGAGTGAAACAATATATTAAATGCTTTATGTAAGTCAAGGAGAATGCAAAAATTTTCTTTACGATATGTAGTGCTGTCAAAGTAGTTTCAAGTATTGTGGCAAAAATTTCTTTTCTCTTCGCAGTCTCAGTATACAATGAATGAGCTGTTTGACTGGAAATAGAGTGTCACTTCCTTAAGTCCTGTGCAATTATACTGTGTTCTGAAAGACTGACTTGCTTAAGCTTATGGAACCCTTATGTGGAAATGTTTCAAGGTGCAGACTAAATGCTTAAAACTATCTAAATGACTTTAGTCTAACCCAAGTTACGTATTTAGGCATTTAGGAAGGTCAAGGCATGTAGATCTCATTAAAAAACACTAAAGAACTTATTTTCCAGAGCTACTCAAACTTGAACAGTGAATGATTGCTTCCAATATGAACTACTTGCCTAAATTTGGATGCCTACACATTTTCAGAAACACATCTAAACTTAGGCAAAATTATCCGATATTGTGGTGTACATGGAAAATATCTTGCTTCAAAATAATTGAATTGCACTATACTTGTTTTAATCTGTGAAAATAGTTTAGCAGCTCCAAATACTTTTGTCCAATGAAAAGAAGTGCAAAACATAAAATTCTGGTTGAAACATTTTCCCTAGAGCAAGGAAGCCCATTTCACAAGATTCAAGAATATTATTTCCTTTTTTCCCCCCTGTGGAGGAATATCCCTGTCATGAGGCTACAGATAGATTCTTTTTCTCCCAGTCTGAATACAGATCATTTAAAAACCTAAGATTAGTATGTTTCTATACCAGAAACCACCTGAACAAGGGCTTCACCTTGTCAACATCAACAGACTTCAGTTCTTTCCTGAAAGTAGGGCTGAACAACACGGTGATGCTATTTTAATGAGGAGCTGGAAAAGCAACCTCCTTATTTTTTACTCAAAAAGTCATAATTTGTGCTAAGGAAGTGGAATAACTAGATTTAGTCATTTTCACCAAGACCGCTTCTACTTTGCTGTATGATACTTGAAAAGTGAAACATAATAGAGTTTTACTGGGGATACAATGAAAAGAGAGGTCAACCTCTGTTTTTCCTTTATAAAGTGTGGGATTGTTTTAGTCAGGTATGGACACATTATAGGTTCAAATTAAACAAATTTACAGGTTACAGGGGATGAAAAAGGGAGGACAGTATTTACATATTTGCTTCCAGGTCTTTCAGTGCACTTTGCAAATTCACTGACTAAAACTCCTAAATTATATATGCAAGAGAGGTGGAATTCAGCTACTTATATTCACAAAAGAGTGCTGTAATTATCAGTCTAGGACCTTCATGATTCGTCACTTGAGTGGTCAAAAATTAAGAACACATTTTTCTCCTGTCAGTTCTAGAGCCTCATTTTTTTGACATTATGGAACCAACAGGCAGTAAGAAATCAAACACGTTACACACTCTCAAATAGACTGCAGCGCATCAGAGCTATACAGATTTTTTGAAGCAAAACAAAACATAAAATACATCTGCATAGAATGTATGTATCATCATAGACATAACTGAAAACTTCATCCTGTATTTTACCATCTTCATTATCAATGCAATGATTAATGGAATAAAGAATAAATGACTGTTAAGAGAAAATCATCACAACTTACATGTATTTCAATAGTGTCAATATCACATTCCTCCTCTTTAATAAATTGCTGTTTCTGAGAAACAAGTGGAAATTCTAAGAGTGGGATGAATGCAAGCATGAAACTTTTGTATTGAAAACCATTTTCCACTGAAGTCCATTACAATACCCCGTAGATTCCTTTGGGAAATTATAAGAACCTGAGTTTTGGGGGTTTTTTCCCTAAATTAAATTAAATTAAAATGGCTAAACCAGCTAAAACAGTTGAAGGAAACCTTTTGTAGCAGCTATAATAGACCTCATGAACAATAAACTTGTTGGGACTCTTTTAGTTTCAACTTCTATTATTATAAGTAATTTTCTTTCTGGTAGCTAAAACCAATGTTCAAGTATGAATAAAGTTTGATTCTATATCTAAACAGATTATTTATATGCTAAATCAGAAAAGGTGGGGAAAGTCTAGAGAAAAAACATCAAAGAGTGGGAAGAAATGTACTGAGTATTTATATAACAAATGGCTGTATTTTACCATGCTGTTTACATAAATATATATTAAACCATCCTGCTAAATCTTAAAAGAATTTTTATTAGACATTTCTAGCTCAGAAGAATTTTTTTCCGACCCCAAGTCCTATTTTAGAGAAAGGTGCAGGATCACATGCTGGATTGATCAAGATAATTTGTACACACATAAGCTTTCATCCTGATTTCTGCCATCTAGAAGAAAAATATATTTTCAAAATTTAAATATTCCATTATTTTGAAAATGCAGGCATTCTTCTTCACCACAGAACACTTACTGTTGATGACTTGAGTTGAGGACCTCTCATTTCTGAAGTACAACTTTCAGAATAAGGGGTCCCTGAGTCAGCTTTGGCTTTTGTTGCTCAGTTCCATCATTGTGCCTGATCAAAGTACCTGACTTACACCTCTGTTTCTCTGTGAGCAGATCATTCTTGTTGCAGTCTTTGAAATCACCTTGACTGCTAACTCTAAAGTTAGAAATAGTGTAATTTTCCTGGTGTCTTGAATATTTTTCTTTGAAAGCCTTGGAAAATAACAGGATTGTGCAACTGTAGAGCAGATACATATAAATGAAGTGTGGTTCATTTTGCTAAATTATTTAGACCAGCTGGAGGTGGTTTTGAAGCAAAAATACAATTATTAACTGACTTATGTTTGGCATTCCCTTCAGTCTCTACACAAATATGGTATATACTTGTGTTTGAGATACCAGCAGATTCTCATCTGTTGTAAATCTTGATTCCCAGTATGCCTTTGTCAGCCTCGGAAGCTGACAGCTTCTGCCTCACTGTAGGGTTCTCCTCTTAATAGGTTGCTGTCTTTTTTGATCTTTCTTCTTTTGACCAGAGCATGAAATCCTCATTCCCAAGAACTGAAGAGTAGAGTCTTCCCAGTTTTAAATTTTGCTATTGTTCTTGAGTGGATTTTTCTCACCAAGAGTTTTTTCCCTCCTCTCTTCTGCTAAGCTTCTCTATAATTAGGAAAAAAACCTCTATTGCTATACATTCAGCCAGGGCAATGTGTCACGTATAATTTTGAGATGCGTATTACTTAAGGCAAAATGAACATATCTATCCTACACAAAAATGAGAAGAATACACTTTATTATCTAACAAAGACCTCTAAAACAGTCTAGCCTGACAAAGAAATTCAACATATTTCACAAAGTATTTATTTTCCCTATTATAAATGGCATTTCAATGAAATTAACTATTCCTTGAAAATAGTGGATCATAGTCCATAATGATGCATTTATATTTTTCCTCATATTTTCTTACAGAAGTTTTGATTTTAAAATTTGTAAAAGCTTTTTTATTTAAAATATTTAAATTTCACAATACAATCTATGTGCATTGTTAATAAAATTGCAATAAATATCCTCAATTTATTACCACATAAATTAGCAACTTTCTCTTTTAATTAGAGAAAAAAATTGGAATTACAATTATGACATTTTCTAAAAAGTGAAGAATTTGATACATGTGTATGTTTCGACTTCAGTACTGTCAGTAGTCGAGTGAGACAAGTAGGAACCAATCCTGCATTCCCTGAAAAACATTTGCACCAAAGTAAAAGTACAAGTAAGATGAGATTTACAGTTTGCCCAAATACCCATTTGCAGTAGTTGAAACAATTCCTGAAACTAACAAGCTTTTCTTCTGAAATATGAATAATATATCTGAGAAACAAATTTTTTACATATAATTTCCCCAAACCTAATCTTATTTCAGGGTAGTTATTCCACCACTGAAAAATAAAAAGAATATAGGAACAGGAAAGGAAAGCCTTGTTCCTCTCTCCTCTTTGAATAAAACCCTATCCAGAATTATGAGTTTTATAAAATTTAATCTGCAGAATACTGCAATACAATGTTATCACTCTTAAAAAATTTCCATAATGACTAAGCCCTAAATACAGGCAGCCATAGAGATTCACCTGAAGTTTTTGTACAAGAAAAATATCAATTAATCCAAAATTAAATTATTTTATCATTACAGAAGTATCTGGAATCAGCTGTTAGGTGAATTTTAATATAATGTGTTCTGGAAGACATACTTAATTTTCATTGTCAGTAGTTTATATTTAATCTATTTGATTTGAAGTGGTGTGCTATAGCAGCTGCCCAGTGCACGAGGCAGACACCCAGGAGGATGGCTGTACCTAGGTGGGTTGTTAGCACAGGATTGCATTTGTGAATGTGCTGCAGCACACGGTTCTCAGTAATAGTCAGATTAAGTGCCTTAACGCCAGCTTTATGGTGGACACAAGATATTATGTCTTCTCTGACACAAAGTTTGAGGGGTGAGAAAAGTTGGTAAGAAATCCAAGCTAAGGTACGCTGATATAAGAGCAGTCTGTCAACATCTTGTTAATAATCTGTACAAGAAAATATACTTTATTCCAGATTAGCATTTCAGATCATGATGGCTTTTGATGTTAAATTTTGAGCTTAAAACTCACATAAATATTTGTTTTAGGAACACCTCCACAAATGCATTTTAATCTCTTAAGGGGGAGAAGATTTTGGAGAGAGATGAAGCAGGTGGTCCAGGCATCAGATCATTTTATCATCCAGCCAAGATCAACCCACCATGATTCCTTTTGGTGAACACTGTAGGGCCTGAGGAATTCAAGACAGGGAGAGGTAATGGGCAAAATATGTACTGAATGGAGCTAGAGAATGAAGAGTGGAATGATCATGGAAATTTCAGTTGTCATGTTGTGGTGATGGGACAAGGGGTGGAATGAGGGTAAATTGTCCACTTTCATTCTGTGTTAGTAACGTTGTTAATTTGATTTTGGTGTGGGGAATCCTTTTTTTTTTTAATGTGAGTGAAGTTTGTGAAATTTGAGAAGATTCTGTGATTAATGTGTATTTTAATGATAATTCTTAAATATTTGATTCATAGAGGAGAGTGTGGAATTAACTGGGTTTCCATGGCAGGGTTTTGGATGTAGGGTGCTGTAAGTGTGGCTTTTCTGAGAAGCTGCTGGAAGCTTCCCCCGCATCCAACAGAGCCAACGGCAACCAGCTCCAGGATGGACCCGTTTCTGGCCAAGGTCAAGTCCATCAGTGGGGATAGCACTGCCTCTGGGATAACATAGTTAAGGAGGAGGAAAAACTTCCTACACAAATGTAACCTGCAGGGAAAAGTGAGAATATGTGAGAAACAGCTCTTCAGACATCAAGGTGAGTTTAGAGGGAAGGGAAGGGGGATGCTTCAAGTATCAGAGGTTCCCCTGCAGCCCATGGAAGTCCACAGTGGCGCAGATGTCCACCAGCAATTTGTGGAGTACCCCATACTGGTACAGATGGATGCTCAAAAGAAGCTGTGTCTCCATGGAAGGCCACACTGGAGCAGGCTCCTGAGCGGACCTGTGGCCCTGTGGAGAGAGAAGCCCTTGCTGGAGCAGGTCTGATGACAGGACTTGTGACCCCATGGGGACACACTAAAGCAGTTTATTCCTGAAGAATGGCACCCCTTGGAAGTGACCCATACCGGATCTAGGTTTGAAATAGAATTTCCAGAATATTCTCCTGATACACAGATCCCAAACTTAAATCCAGATATCATCAGCCTGTTAAACATGTTTAGATTTTCTAGAAGGACCTTTCTTGTTCCATCCATTCTAGATGGTCTTTTGCTTGTCTCTAAAGGACAGTTCAGGCATAAATTAAAGTGCTGAAGCTCTGAAATGCAATATCTTAGACAAGGAAAGTAATGATTACTGGTTTGTTCCTGCAATGAGCTGACAGTTCACTGGAGATTGCTGTGAAACATCTGTTTTGAGAGGTATTAAGAAAATTCAGGTGCAGCTCCAGATTGGTTCATTGGCAGCTTGCTCAATCAGGGACAAATTAATCAAGTCTATTTTTTAAATTGAAGTAACAGTCAATATATAAAAATAGAATTTCAAAGTCCTCAAATAGCTAATAATTGTTTTGCTCCATTTCATCAACTCTTAAACCAATTGACCAATACCCATGTTAAAAAAGGTCTCACTTGGACAGTTTTCTGCTCCTGTTGACAGCAGCCATAAAACAAATTGTGTTTTAGTATAAACTGGAAAGTTCTAAGTTTAGAAACACTTTTCTTTCACTGACTTAAGAGAACTTCCTGTACTTATTTTCATACAGAGAACAAACCAACATGCATATGTACATGTAAAAACTTTCTATACTTATTTTCATCAGAGAGCAAACCAATATGCATATGTATAAAAACATGTTTAGGAGGGCATTAAAGATTGCTCAGAGTACACGCCCACTCCCATGGGCATCATCATGATACTTGTACCAGAAAGACACCCCAACACACATCAGAAATTCTTGATTGCTTGGATCTTGCTGTGTTGCGCTTTTGACAGATGTCAGAGTCTAAAGTCCTTCTTGAGAACAGATAGTCCCAAATAAAAAAATTCCTTTCACCTTCCTGCCAGATTTCTTAGCTCTGATTACTGCCTCTTGGTAACAAGCTCCATGTTTACTATTATCCTAAACAGTCTCAAAATTATATCATATCTGGACTTTGTATTTTCACAAAAAATTTAGTTCAATCAATCCTTCCTATAAAATGCAGTTAAGAGTTCTGTAATTAACATTTTTACTTTGTGACCAGTCTAAGAGGTCATGTAGGAATATAATGGAAAGAGATATAAATCCATCTGTGCTTTTTTAGCCTCTCTGGTTCTAGCTTTAAAGAGGCTTGATTTTCTTCTGTTTTCTCTCTCTTGTGAAAATTTCCTACTGCCCATCCTACTCTGACTTAAATAGTATTTTAAAAAGAAAACCCACCAAAAACCCAGCGTGATCCTTGTGTACTGATCCATACTTCTAGCAATATTGTCATATACTATTGCTGTTAACTCTGTATAGCCATGTTTTCAAATAGAAATATCGTGTGCTAACTGCAATATTGTAGCTGGTTATATTCTTTTAACTGTAGACATTAACTGATGGGAAATAACCTGATGTGAAATAAATTTAAAGACTTGCCTTGCTGAATAGGTAGAAATTAATTAGGAACTTTAAAGAAGTAATATTTTTTAAATTGTGTGGATGATGGGGTTACTTTTGGTGAAATGCATATCTAGTCATGTAATTACTTGAGAACCTGGAGTGAACTGAAGACAAGTGTTCAGAATTGATATATCTCTTGCAAACTCTGCTCCTGGGCAGAACAAATTCACTGTAGATGAGAAACCCCAGAGTTGATCATTGAGGCCAATTAAATGAATTACTGTAGAAGAGCAGAAGAAAATTCATGAGTGACATCTAATCTATTCTAATTTAATTGAACAAAAACTTAATGTGGGTAGTTTCAATGTCTGTAGTGTATTGTGCAATGTATCACACTTTTAGAAAAACATTTTCTGAGACCTGCAGTCAGTTTAGTGTTTTGTTAGAGATGTATAATATATTGTTCTCCATTAGAAATATTGTTAGAGAAGCCCCGTGGAGATAAATGTCATTGTGTCATCTTTGTATTTTGTACAGGGAGACAAAGGCTCCCTCTGACCTGCAGGCACAAATTGTAATTTTTATGAAGAGTGTTCTTTTCCCACAGATAAACTTGTTAGCTTTTGTCAGTTTGAGAGGCTATGTCACAGACAAGGAGAAAAATTGTTTATATTTTAATTCCTTCCACAGAAATATCTTGCAGCAAGCCAGACCTTGGGGAAAAAAAAAAAAGGGCAACAATGAAAGATGGAGATGCAGAATGGACAGAATGAATGTCTGTACAGATCGTCTACCTTGTTATATGCTGAAGTGTGGTTTGGTTTGTATATATCTGCTTTGTTAAAAGAGACATAAGGTACTACTTATGCTGACATGCCAGTTGCTTGACCTAGATAGCAAGTAAGAGTAGTAAAAGAACATTTTTATCAAACGATTCTTTACTTTTGCCTTCATTATTGGAAATGGCTAAGTAGTCTTTCACTTTTTCCACTATCTGTCTCACAGTACCTTAAAAAAAGACAGTATGTGTTATGTTGTAGAGGAAGGGAAATATAATGCAGCTAGTATCGACTCAATAAAGTTCTGCTGTCTCTTATGCTGCCCCTTCTTCAGCATAACGTTATATTTTCTTCTTTGTTCAATCTGCCCCTTTTATATTATGGTTAAACATACCATAATACTGGTTGACAAGAAATCTATAATTAATATGTCTTGTGTAAATGCCACTCCTGTGGTCTCAGTCATTTCTCCTTTATGAATCTTCACAAACATGATAAGATATCTACCTTAATAGGTAGATCTTTTAAAACATTCACGGAATCACAGAATGTTTTGGGTTAGTAAGGACCTCAGAAATCATTGAGTATCAACCTCCTTTCCATGGGCAGAGACATTTTCCACTAGACCAGGTTACTCTGGGCCCCATCCAGCCTGGCCCTGAACACTTCCATGGATGGGGCATCCATAGCTTCTCTGGGCAACTGTAGTAAATCTGGACAGTGAGGAGTTCATGTGTTGCTCTGCCTCAGACAATGAGGGCCATTCCAGTGGGCAAGTTAGAACAGGATATGGCTGGAAAGGGGAGGTAGGGCAACATTTTTCTGAGGCAAACTTCCCTGTTCTGGTCAATGGAGTCTGCATAACAGAACAGTGAAAGTGCAGGAATGGGATCGAGGAGGGGTCAAGACCCGTAGAGGGGGAACAAGACCAACAAGAGACCCTCAAATCCCCCCCCAGCCTGTTTCCAGAAAGATCCAGAAAAATGGACTGCCCATGATAACTCATTTACATGAACAGTGGAAACCTGAGCCAAGGGTGGGGTAAACTTACCTACAAAAAGTACCCCCACAAAGACCAGGTGGTCTGGACCCAGGACTGGTGATCTTCTGTCCTCTTCTCTCTCCCTTTCAATCTCTCATTCTTCCTTCTTTCCTTTCATACTTTTATTTCTCTTATTATTAGAAAGTAGGGGCAAAAAATATACCAATTTCCATGAGATGTGTGTTGTTTGCTAATAAAACTTGTTGAGCTTTTTCTTTTTTCTTGGACCGTTTTGATTTTTGCAATTCTTTTTCAACCATTTTCAACTTTATTGTAACACAGTGGTTCCAAGATTATATACTGTATATAGTGTTCTTGTATGTTTTGTGGATAAATATTTTCCTGTTTGCTCTTCTTTTGAAATGCAGTGTAGCTGAAATCATCCATATAAGAAGGGATTTCCCCTATAGGAAATCCTTATAGGATGGTTTTATGGGATTTCTGTGGGTTTTGGGAATTTATTTCTGTGCAAAATAACCATAATAAATAAAAGATGGATATTTCATGTGTTACCTCAACATGTTTAAAATACCTTTCTTTTTTTTTGACAAAAAACCTACCTGTGTCATTGTTGTTATTAGTACCTCTATAGTGAAAAATAAATTTTTAATCATAAAAGGTTTTTACCCTAATATATATTAATTGAATTTTTAAATACATTTTCCTAAAAGGATCAGTTCCTTTGTGCTAACATAAAACTGAGTGAATAGACAATGGCTGTATTTCCATAAATTCGAAATTAAGTCTAATTGTTCCATTGGGAAAAAATATAAAAAGAAAAATTGTATACATCAAAAATAAATTAAAATATCTGGAAATAAAAATGGGATATATAGTGTAAAATAGTTATTTTCATCAATTGACATTTTGGTTCACTGGGATTATTAAATTAAGTATATGGATTTACTCAGGCTATAGAAATAGGCTTTTATTATTTAACTGTATGTGCATTAGAAGATGCATGATTAGTGAGGAAGTCCACATCATTGATTAGATTGGCCATCCTGTGATTCAGCTAATCCAGGTTCAGATTTTTTTGCTGTGTGATGGGTTTTAAAAGCAATAGCTCTCTAAAAATACAGAGAGAAGATGAATAGAATTTCAAAAGCACCAGAGCATTTAAGTACTCTTGAAATCAATAAATACTAGTAGTGAGATCCAAAAATGCACTTAGGTATCTGTAGTACCAGATAGGCATCTGAGACCCAGAGGGTTATTCAAATGCATTTAGGTACTAAGAGTCAGAAGGTATTTTTCAGTTTGTGCTTGTCTTGTTGCAGTGAAGGCCCAGGAGATTCTGCTGCTACTTTGGCAGAAAAGTGCATTGAGGGATGCTCTCATTTCCCATTGTAAGGACTGGGCTGCTTTTCATTGGGGTAAGTGCCTTATGGGGAGAAAAAGGACAACAAGTACCTATGAAATTTAATATTTTGGCCATTTTGTTAGAAGAGTCAAAACACAGCTTCTCATTTTGAAATAATTTCTGCTTTTATCCAAGGTTCCATACAAAGTCTGGGTTAGTGTACAGATGACAGTGCTGCCTTGCACTCTCTGGCACAGTAATCTAGCAGGTAGAACATGTTCCTGCAGACTAACAAGGCTCAATCGAAAAGGAAGGCCAGAATTGCTGACTCGTGGGACAATAGAAAAAGTGAATACAACCACTCTCCTCCTCTCCTGTTTCTGGTCTTCAGACAAACAAACAAAGGAACAAACAAACAAAGAAAACCTCAAACAGTAATTCAGTAGCCTCTAACCAAATAGGCACTTCAAGCTTATGCACTCTCAGCTTACTGTACTTGCCTTAGCCCCTAACTTACAAACCCTGCCAGACAAGACATTGTGCTCTTACAGACCACTTTGTCATATTTTACATTTTTTGAGTACCTAAATATTTCTAAGAGATTAACTTTTTCTGCATGTGAGCTTTTCTATTTGTTCAATAGAACAATATTTCCCAACGTTTTCTGGGTATTTTGAGGATTGCAACATAAATGATTGCAAGGGGATTACATGTTTTGTAACAAGAAAAATATAAATACCACATATACAATACATAGTATCACATTTCAAGAGAAGACAAGCTCATTCCAGATAATTGCAGCACTGATAATCTGAGTCCTCACAACTATAACTACTGAACTGAGCAGTATTTTATCATTTTGTCATGAAACTTTCTGGGCCATGTCTATGCTTGAGCTCACTATGTCCTTTCAGGAATTATGGGCAGATACAAAGTTGTTGGACTAGAGACAGTATTTTTTCAAAGTGCAGTCAAGGTCAAAATGAGCAAATTGAAACAGAAGTGTATTTCTAACAAATATCTCCTTCTGAAATAAATGAAACAAGCATGGTCCTTCAGCATGGAAGAGTAAATAAACTGGCAAAACTTCAGCCTTTAACAGGACAGAAAAAATCAGTCACGTGAATATTGTCCTCCATATTTATAAGAAAGGACTAAACAAAATCAAAAGGTTAACTATTTGAATTTGGAGTGATAAATGCTACATTAATGCTAAAACCCTGGAAGGAATTAAAGCTTGCTGATATCTTTAGGTCATTCTAAATTGTTCTTACTCATCCTTCTTTATCTAAAAATCAACTATTGGCCACTGAGAAAAATGTACTATGAATTTTTAGATTGACTTAATACTGAAAGAATACTTTTATAATATCAAAACATGTATTTTTAGGCTTAAGATCAGACTGAGTCTCAGCTCCAAAAAAGTCTGTTTTCCCTGGTGTCTCTATGTCACTAAATCAAATTGAGGCAGTTAATTTTAATGTTTTTTGGTTAAGAAGTCTGTATTCCTTTGAAGAATTTCTTGATTTCCATCTTTTAGAAGAATGTACGTTTTTTGGTTTAAGAAACCAAAAGACATTTTTTAAATGATTCAAAAAAATATAAGTCCTTCTAAAAGGTGGAAATCAAGAAATACTTCAAAGGAATACAGAGTTATAGATTGTAGTTTCAGGGAACTAAGGAAAATAAACAAGTAGACATGTCTAGATGTGACACCTGGGGACATGGTTTAGTGGGGGTCTCGGTAGGGCTAGGTTGGCAGTTGGACCCAATGATCTTAAGCTTCTTTTCCAAATGAAATGATTCTACGATTCTATGCTGCAAGTTGCTAACTCTCCTTGAATCAAATCAGTAAAAGACTAGTTATGGTCCCTGTATTTTAACAAAACCAAGAGAATAAAATGCACTAAGCAAAAATTTTCTGGGCAAACCCAGATTTAATGATTTAATTTGTTGAAAAAATTAAATTCTGAATAGAATATTTTGGTGCTCATAAAAGGGGAAAGAAAAATAAATTTACTACAAAAAAATGTAGTCCCTGTTTTTTCAAATTTATGTTTTAAGGGGAATGCAGATAGTTTAAAACATCTTACTTAGTTTAAAGCAGTGCTTTCCATTGCAAAGTGTGTGTGTGTGTATGTGTGTGTATTTTAAATAAATTCTTGTTTGGTGCCTTTGAAATTCTTGGCATTATGATTATAGATGTTTATTTTAGGAGTAAATGGTAAAAGTTAAAAAACAGACAAAACCCCTTTGACATCTGTTTTATCTGAGGTGGGGGAAAAAAGGCAACCTAAGCAACAATGCTTATTATGTGAAATACGTTTAAAAGGACTATATTTATCAGAGAAATATCTACATTTCCTTGCAAACACTCAGTTTTCAAAAATAAATGTGGGGTGACCCAGACAAGATCACATAAATAAGCAAATCTGAATAACCAATATCACAAATATTTGTTTAAAAACTCTGGAGTAAAATAGAAGAGCCCCATATTTGCTTAGCAAAAGGTCATCATTCTGCATTATGTATAAATGTAGTCACTTTGAAACAGAATGAAGAACTGATCTAAAATCCAAGCACATTATTGATCTTTCAGTGACAAAACAATCTTTCTCATCACAGCAAATTTTCTATGGAGGCAGAGAATATACATCTGATATTTATGAAAAAAATAACCCCAGGCATGTCATGGGCAAGCTTAAGATTTGCTGATTTTTCATAAGCCTTTTTATATTGTGGGACATAAATTGGCACTAAAGCTCAAGTCAGTACTGTACGAAAAAATGGCAAGAACATTTGAAATGTATCTCTTCCTACAGTGTATGGTATATCCATGAAAACATCTAAGAGCAGATTGAGACTCAGTATACATCAGCTTCCTTCCTACAGTATGGGTCTCCAGATCACTGGTTTTCAAGTAAAGTTTTAAACTGATGAATATCTTCCGCTAGCCTTAATTGACTCAAAAGGTTATTGTTATACAGTGACTGGTTGTCTGGATCTTTACTACATACTTCTCATGGATAAACATCAATAATGAGCTTAACTCTCTAAGCATTTTGCTAAAAGTCAGTTGTATATATGTATATATACATATAAGAAACATGATACGCTGAGTTTGATTTTTCACTTCAGAGTCAACAGTTATAGTGCAAATAAAGAACACCATAAAAACTACTAAAGCTTTCGCAAAAGGGGAATGTTGAATGAAAGCAGATTTTGCAGATGATATTTCATTCCTGCAGAATATTTTCTTTCTGGAACTAGACTTCATAGTATCTCATTTCAGTGATATTAAGATGGCTCATCTTTACATTCTCACTTATGGATTCCACTTTTTCTGTCAGGGGGTGGTGAAAAGTAAACCACTGTGGCTTATGAATACTAAACACACTTCATGGCCTAGTATTACTTCCTACTTCTTCCTGAAATATACCAATATTTGTGTAAAATAAATAAAATTAAGCACTAATAGAGTTAAACTTACTCTATCTCACAGGGTAGCCATATGTTTTCCACTGTTTTAGAAAGTGTTAGGACCATATATCATTAAGAAATTGCTTCGTCTATCTACAATAATATTCAGTGTATTTCTAGACTGTTATATAAATAAAAGTTAATTTTCTCCAAACTGCAAGCTTTTTAATTTTAAGTATAATGTTCATGGGTTTGTGTTCATAATGCTAAGTTTTTCAGTCTCAGAATATGTGCTGGTTTAGGCTGGGATAGAATTAGTTTTCTGCTCAGCAGCTAGTATGAAGCTGTGGTTGGATTTGTGCTGAAACACCATTGATGACTCAGGGATGTTTCAGTCATTGCTATTCAGTGCTTGTGCAGTGTTCTGGCCTTTTCTGCCTCTTACCCCACCCGATTAGGGGGGTACAAGGGGTTGGGAGGGGACACAGCTGGGACAGCTGACCCCAAGTGACACAAGGCAGAGCCCATCCTCTGCAGCTCAGCGTAAAAGGCTGGGGCAAGGTTGGCTGGGGCAAGGGCTGCTGAGGCCTGGCTAGGCTTCAGTCATTTGGTGCAGGGGAACTGTTTTCATTTGCATTACTTATCTTTCTTGGCTTTCATTTCTCTCCCTTTTTTGCTTTCCTTCTCATTAAAAGGTTTTATTTTATTGCACTTATTAAACTGTTCTTGACCCATGAGTTTTCTCACTTTTACCCTTGCATTTCACTTCCCCAGCCCTGCTGGGTTTTGGGAGTAAGTGAGCAGCTGTGTGGGTCTTCATTGTCACATGGGGTTCAACCACGACACAATGAACCCAAACATGATACAGCTGACTGATTTCATCACATAAACCCTCCTCCCCTCTGCACCCCCCCAAAAAAAAACCCTAAGCAAGATGAAGGAAAAATAATGAAATAAGGAAATGCAAATGCATTCGATTTTACTTTTAGTGAGCATTACTCAAACAACATCATTATAGATTCCTGAATAACTTAGGGAAATTTGTGGATAATATCGAAAAAAAATCTGCTAAGCAATATAGAGAACAATGAATTAATTAGACATTGATAGGATATTTTGGATAGTGCTCAACATATCACTCTTAAAGAGCATTATCACTAAATACACTGTAGTTTATTATAGAATTTCCATTACCCTTACTAGGTTGTTGTTACCAGAAGTACTGGATCCCTAGTGAAGCAGCTTCTAAGACAACAACAACAACAAAAAAATACCCCAAAAACACTGTGCCAGGGGTTTTTTTTAACAAAATTGTAAATTTTCTTATATGAAACCACTAGGGTTTCCACAAAATAATGAGAACCTCATTATGCAAGTCTTACTGAACTTCTAGGAGATTTATTATTTTCAGCTGGTTTTCCCCCCCAAAAAATACAATTATCTCAATTTTTTATTCTATGTGTTTGATATAGTCACAGAATATATCAAACACATAGAATACAGTGAGCTTGCCTTTCCCAGTGCCCTAGCTGCTGGCTCAGCACGAGTTTCCTGAGCATCCATGGCTGTTAGCCAATAGCCTCCCTTGCTTACAGTGCATGTCCTTATAGCCTAATTTTCCCATATGTTTTGTTTGATCTCTTTTCTTAATTTATTTGTTTTGGTAGTGCTTCTTACCTATGTTAACCACAATGACTGTGAGGAAGGTATTTAGAAAGACTAATTCTCTGATTTAGGCAACAAACTAAAATAGGTGCTGTGAATGTCCTCTTTCTGTTACTATTATACCCACAAGCATACAAAAGAAAAGAGAACCTTGTACTATGTATAAGATTTTCAACTCGTCCTCTAACATGGGTACCATTCTGAATACTAGAACACAAGACTACAATGGGAAAAAATAACACCTAGCTTACTCTGTCAATGAAAATTTGTCCAGGGGAAAGTAAAAATTCCTGATGATAGACAGCACTGTAGTTTAACAGCACTCCTGAACCATCAAATTAGTGGGATGAACCTTTTCCATTTAGTCTGACAGCAGAACATTAATTATAAATTACACTTTATTAGTGGCTTGTTGCTTGATAACCCAATGATATGAGAATAACATTTATGTTTAACAATAATTAGAAGGTTGAAAACTGTTTTATTCTCTTCAGTGACCATAAAATGGTCAACATTTATTTACAGCTGATTTAAAGAAGAAGTAAATAGGAACCTGTGTATTCTTTTATTTTAGGGTTTTTTTGTGTGGTGGTGTTGTTGTTGTTTTTAATTTAGGTGGAAATGTGTTAGGAGTTTTTTTTTTAAGTAAGAAATTAATTTGCCCAGAATTATTTTTTAGTATAATTTAGCCCTTTTTTTTTATATTAAGGATTTAATTTTAAAGGATTGCTCATATGAGAGAAAGCAGAGTCACTGTCATATATGGTCTCCTCTGTTTTCAGAGAGAAATAGAACTTTCAAAAGGAAACAAATACATAGATTTTATGAACTGTTTAACTATACACCATGTATACTGCCGTTGACATCCTGAGTGCTGTGCTAGCAAATCAGAATAGTAAGAAATTTTAAATTAATTAATATAATAATCCGAAATAATTTAGTACTATTATTACACTGGCTATAATAAGATAAGTGGGTTTTGGTTTTTTTTTTTTACCTGCAGATAGAGGCCCTCAGAATGGCATTTAAAAAAATTTTGTTTTATCTTGGTCTGTCATATTTTCTCTGGCAAAAGAAGAAATTATTTATTGTTAACAAAATAAAACTACTTATTTATTTGTTACATCTTCATAAACCTGAAAAAGTAACTCAGAAAATCCAGGAAAGGAAATTCTACTTAATATTATGTAATTTGGAACTGAAAACATAATTTTGGCATTCAGGTGGCTAAAACAAGACTTTTCATCAATCTCTGTGCTTGTGTTGAAAGAGACGTTTCTTCCCATCTGCTTTTAGTGAAATATTTATTAGGAACAAAGACGGAGAAATTACTGCCTTGTGGTATGTTGTCTGTGGGAAGGAGGTCTCATACAAATCTCTGAAATACAAAGTGCAAAGATAGCCTGTCTTTTTTCTCCAGTTTTTCTATTTTATTCAAATGTATATATAATTACAGCTGTCACAAACAAAATTGCCATGAAGAAGGAAATAATAAAATAAAAAAAAAAGGTGACTGAAAATTTTAAATTGAAGAAATGATGCTTCTGCAAAGTGGCATTTTTCAGGATACAATTAAGTTTAAAAGGAAAACAAAAAAGAAAAAATAGTGGACCCACAAATTTAGTGGAAAAATAGTAGAAATTAAACTTAAATAATGCATAATATTTTCAATATTCAATATTTTAGGAAGAAAATATATTTTAACAAAACAGTTTTAGTTAAACTGCCTCACAGTAAACAATCTCTGAGACACAAAGAATTATCTGACTGAACACAGGAAGAGAATAAGTAATATGTCATACACATATCAAGGCCGGTGATGTCTTTTCATGGAGGCAGCAGTTTTTGCATTTTAGTCAATATCTAATTTCCTCCAGACTAATCAGATTGATTTTTGGGAAGAAATTATTGCAAATGCTCCACTTTTGTAGGTTCATGGAAGGAAAGGGGTATTAATGCAGTTTTGGAAATAAATGGGAATAATTTCATTGAATGCTTTCATCAGTCTTCTTTACACAAACGAAAAAAAGAGAAGGGGTGCACTAAGAAAATCTTCTAGTGAAACAGATCTGGAAGGTTTTATACAGAAGGAAATGTAAACCAAGAAGAATGAGATTATCTCAAAGACTTTGTACAAAGTGCAGTGCTAAGTAATCATGGAGAATTCTGAAGCATTACAGTCCCAAACATGTAGAAACTATGAATCATGCCTTTGAAAGAGTCTAATGGAACTGACTTAAATATTTAAATTATACATTTAAGATTAATTTTCCTTGCTATTTACTAAGAAAATACCTAAAGGGGAAGGAAAAGAGACTGTTGCTATATGGAAGGTTATAGAGTCCCTAGGGGGATACAAACAAAAAAAACAAAACCCCCAAAAAAACCAAAAAAACAAAACAAAAAAAAAAAAAAAAAAAAGAAAGAAAAAAGAAAAAAGAGAAAAAAAAGAAAAGCAAACAAACAAACAAAAAACCAAAACCACCCTGAAATGGCAGTATGAATTTGGAACTTGTTGTAAATGAAAACTCATGTTAAGGCAGCAAGTTGAAGAACTTAGAAGAAAGTTTTACGTTCTCATTTAATTTTTTATTGTAAAATACACCCCCTTTTTTGTTGCTTTTTGCAAATTTATTACAGTAGTTGTTTTGATAGAAGAAGGGTTATTTTTCTCTCGTGTTGTTTTGTGAGGAATACAAGTTTTGAACACTTTTTTTCCCTTGATCCTGATGATTTGAACAGCCTTATACCTTTGTGGAATCTGGCCAAAGACAAAAGATGAAACTCTATTCCGAGGTGTGTTTTGTTTGCTTTTGTTTCACGGAGGGTAGAGTTCTTCTTTTCTTATTTTGCTTACTTTGATTTTTGGTTTGTTTCCCCTGCTGTATATCCAGAGCAACTGTCATTTAAATCCCAAGGAACATTGATACAAAAAAATATGGGCACTCAAACTTACTGACAATATGTTGAAAACTCTTGTAAGAGGCTGCTGCACAAATTCGTGGCATAATATCCCTCAAAAAGCCCTAGAATCCCCCAAAAAATTAACCAAGGATTTTTTTTTGTCCAGACATTAATTTATCCTGTTTATATTCTAACTGAATGTCTAAGTGTGCAAATATATTTTGTTGTACTTCCAAAATTCACTGGTCACACAGCAGCATTAGATTGTTCAGTCAGCCCACTGCTATGGTTAGAGGTTTTTATTGTAAAATCATGAGACAGAAAAGAGGTTTATATGGCTTTCCTGACTTTTGTGGTTTGTTTTGGGAGGGTTTTTTTTCAGCTATTATTTTTTTCTTATTACTGTCAAGGCACAGTCATCTGAACGTAAGAGTAGGGGTATGCTTCTAGTCCTTTCTATGCATCTAACCAATGTATACATATACCAAACCACGGAATCATCAGGGTTGTAAGAGACCTTCAAGATCCTCATCAACCCAACACCAGCGTAACCACCCTTAAACCATATCACCAAGTGCTACATCCTGATACCTCTTGAACGCTTACAGAGGTGGTGACTCCACCACCTCCCTGACAACTTATTCCAAAGCCTAACTGCTCCGTGTGTGAAATTTGTTTTCTAGTATCTAATCTGAACCTCACCTGGTGCAATTTAAGGCCTTTTCCTCTTGTTCTGTGGCTTTGAGACATGTCAAAAGAGACTGCCCCCCACCTGGCTACAGCCTCTTTTCAGGTGGTCGCAGAGAGCAATGAGGACCTCCCTGAGCCTACACTTCTCCTGATTAGCAACCCCAGCTCCTGCAGCTGCTCCTCGTAAGACCTGTGCTCCAGACCCTTCACTAGCATTGTTGCCCTTCTCTGGACTTGCTCTAGCCCCTCAATGTCCTTTTTTGAAGTAAAGGGCCCAGAACTGGACACAATACCTGAGGTGCGGCCTAACCAGTGCTGAGTACACTGGCACAGGCCAGGATGCCATTGGCATTCTTGGCCACCTGGGCACTCTGCAGGCTCACATCCAGCTGGCTGTCCAAGAACACCCCACGCCCCTTTCTGCTGAGCAGCTCTTAAACCACCCTTCCTCGAGCCTGTAGAGATATGTGGCATTGTTGTGACACAAGAGCAGGACCTGTTGAACCTCACGCAGTTCTCAGGCCAGCCATTCAGCCTGTCCAGGGCCTTCCTACCTTCCATTACAACAGCTCTCCCACCCAGCTTGCTGTCTGTGAACTTACTGAGGATACACCCCATCCTCATCTGAATTGCTGATAATGATTTTGAACAGAAATGGCCCCAGTACTGAGCCCGGGGGAACACCACCAACTGGGTTTTACTGCATTCGCCACCACTCTCTGGACCTGGCCACCAAGCCAGTGTGTTTATCCGGCAAAGAGAACACCTGTCCAAGCCATGGACAGCCAGTTTATCAGTTCCATCCATTTCCAAATCCTTCAGGTTTTCTGCTGAACTGATTTTTCAAGGAGAGAAATTTGAAGGGGGATTGTTTCACAATTATCTGCAACTCCTTGTAGTGTGGATACAAAGGAACATGAAACAAAGAACTCAAAGTTTGGAAGCAGTGCATTTGTAGTGTTTACTCATCTCCAGTAGTAGAGAGGGCATTCCCACAAAGTTCAATATTTAAATTTTGTTTAATTTTGTTTTGTTTTAAATTTGGGACTCTGTGGAGTTTTTCTAAAGAAAACCAAATAACCATATTTATTTTGTGTTGATACAGCTTTTTTTTCACTTGTAGAATAAGTGATTTGTTCTAGAATAAGCAGGGATTCATTGGTATGCATATGTTTGTGTAAAACAGCATTTACATGATTTCTATACTTACTAGAACATTACAATTCTCTCCACAAAGAGACAAATTTACAATTGCCTTGTTATCTTAATTCCTTCTGCTTTCATAAAATATTTTGGTTTTTAAAAATCAGTCTTTTGATTACTTTGGTAAATTTCAGTTTATAGCAACAATGAAGAGTCAGTAGCAAGTTGCCAGAAAGGGTACTTATTTTTCATTAAAATATCCTTACAACCTGACATGTTTCTGCTCTCCAAAATAGTCCTATATTTTTTTAGACATCTCTACTTCTTTTGTATTGGATTGGTAAAGAAAACTGTAAACTACTGGATTGATAAATGATAGTGAAGCCCATTGTTGACAAGAATTTCTATAGCATTATATATGTGACCTTTCAAAGCTTTTGTTACCTTCCATTCAATGTTTTTTTTTAAAATAAATTACATTTTGACCCACAGATGATTTCTCACATAGCCAATTTCACATGAACAAAAGTGGTTTCTTTGAGCTCTGATGATAAAATTATGGAAGAAATATTTGAATTTCATTTATTTGTTCAATATTTCTGAGACATTTTATACACAGAAAGACTTTTTTTTGGCATACACAGCTTTATTCTCATACACTCAGATCTTAATGTAATTATATTGAATGATTTTTTACAGTAATTATCTTCTTAAGAACATTCCTAACACAATATAATTTTTGAAATAATTTTCTAAAATTGAAACCAAAAAGACATCCATAATAGTCTACTTCACAAATTGCTGTGTTAAGTTTCCATTTAAGTAAATTGCCTAAGTGCATATCATTTTATATCTAATTGTCACTCTTATAACACTGAACTGCTTTGGTACCAACTATTTATAAGTTCAAAAAATACTCACCTACTTTCACACCTTTGTTTGCTCTGTTTGGTAATTTGCAGCATGTAAGAACTGGCAGTATCAAACAGTGATGAAACACAGTGACTGCAACAGAGCTCAGCATTTTGCAACAGTGAATGTCCCAAGCAAAGGAAAGATAAGCAGGTAAGCTTATGTAGAAATTAATATTGTAGCCATGACTCTCAGACTGATCACTGATCTACAATAAATGGAGTCCATGACAGCTCCTTTGGTTGTAAGACCAGGACTATAGTTTTTTAAGACTGAGTTACCACAAAATATCAACCATAAAATTAATAAATGTTTGAATATTGCAACTTGAAATAATTTAAGACTGGCTTGGTTTTTTATTTGTTTGGTTTGGAGTTTTAGATCACTTTATTCACTAAAAGACTTAAGTAGTAATCAGAAACGTTTGTGTCAATTCTTCCATATCATCTGAAATTTTTTGTTTCACCTGAAATGAAAATGAAGTAAAAAACATAAAGATTTCCAAGCGTTTAAATAAATGGATATTTTCATGCACTTAAAAGGGCAAATTAAAAGAAGTACCTAAGCATTGGATTTGTACCATAAACTGTAAAGTTGAATTAGTTTTTCATCTCATCACCATAAAAAAGTCTAAAAGTAGATGGATCATCTCAAAGTACCGGGCGACCAATATTCCCAGTCCAGAGCAACCTATTGACTGAGTAACACAAGGAGGGATGAAAAGTTAAAGTTCAAAGTTAGGCTGGTCTGGGAAGCCAATGAGGCTGTCTCACAGGAGGTGAAACTACTGCAGTCAATGCCATCAGAGAGAAGCCAGGACACTGACAAGTGGACATAAAGCGCAACAACTTTTCACCAGACTAGTTCAAGTTAAAATACCTCATCCTAGGAAGGTTAGGAGGTTTTTTTTGTGGTTTATCCAAAAGCCAAGTGTTTAGACTCCTCAGCTAGTATCAATTATTTATCCCCCAAATGATTCACAGCCATATGTTTTATTTGTTAAGTGTGATGTGGTACAATTATAATATTGTATGTTTAGTGAATTTCTAATTTTATAGTATTCAAATATTATGTTTTGCATTACATATTTGAATATGGATTAAGCATAGAATTAGAATCCAGAGACTTTTTCCCTGCAAGCACATATAAAAATACTCCAGTTGCTAAGAGATAGAACTGAGGGCTTTTTGTTTACTTGTTTTTTTGGGTTTTTTTATGCCCTGGTTTAATGAAACAGCTTTTGGCTAAAAACACCTTTGAATTAAATTCTTCCTTTTGCAGACATATTATGTTCTTTATTTCCTTTTCTTCTGTTAATGGACTTCATAAAGCAATTTTCTATTTGTGTTGAAAGAAAATCCTTTGCATGTTCCAAAGCAAATAGTTTTTCTTTTACAAAAATTTTATCAGCGAAATAAAAGGTTTTACCTGACTACTTTCCCTTCAGCATTTCTGTTCATCAGTGAAAACACAGTACCAGTTACTGAGACAATTTTGTGAATGGCATACGACTCTTGAAAGAATAATATGCACAGTCAGTACGGTATTCAAAATATGACTGCTCTTGGAAAAAGAAATTATGTGTTTTAGCAAAGCTTTATTTGGAGGAATTTGGAAATACTCTACTGGTGGTAAAACTAAAATAATTTTCTGAAACCAGACCTTAGTCTACTTCCAGGAAATTGTAATATTTCCCAAGAAATGTTACAAGAGTATCAGAGAAAGATAAAAACTCCACTGCAAGCTTATTATTGTCTTTACTTAATGGATTAATTTATTTCTAAACCCTTGCTATTTAGAAACATTCTGAAAACTAGTATCTGCGCTATATTTTAGGGAAAGTACTGTGACTCTTAGAGGTGGACCAACACTTTTTGGATCCTTTCACATATACTGGGGCTATTTTCAGGAAAAGGAATGATGTGAAAATCGAATTATATCTCCTTCAACATCTAATAGTGGGGTTTCACATTCTTCACATTCTTCATAGGATCATACTACAAAAACTTAGTGATATGTAGATGAATAAGTAGCTGGACTATTTTGTAAAATTTTTCACTGCTTTTCTTTGTGCTATTCATGTTCTTTGTATTCAAAATATGTCAACCTTATGGGTGAGCTGAATAATGTTAAGCTCATAGACATTTCAGGTTAGGAAGCTCATTTTATAAGCAAGTATATTATTGTATTGTATCACATATTTTCAAGGCTAAGACATAACGTATGTATGAGGTTTGTTGACACTACCAAAGACATGAGTGAAAGAAGGAGCAACAACTCTCATGTTCTCCTGTGAGAGTGTTGGTATTACTGATGTCCATAATAGCACCAAGGTCAGTAGTGCCATATGATAAAGATGTCAGATAAAAACAAAGATTTTAAATTATATTTGGAGCAAAGTGAGATAAGAGCTAGGGTAAATAACCAGTTAAAGTCAGTTGCAAACAAAAGAATTATATCCCCTGTCTAAGTCCAGCTGGTTACCCTGGCTGCTGCAATGCCAGATTTGTTTTGTTTCTGAGGATACATCTGGAGAGTGTTTGGCATTTGGTATGCTTTAACTGAAGTACTAAAAAATAGATAAAAATTAGTAGACTGCATAAGAGTTTTAAAGAACTTGTGAAAATAGTTTATGCCCATTACTCATTTGAAATCTGATGTAATTCAGATTTAGAAGTAATGTGATTCAGAGATTAGCTACATTCAGTAGATATGCAGATTAATGTAAAATTCAGAATATTTACTTTTTTTTTTTCTTTTTTGCAGTTAATTTTAGGAGTAATTGCTTAATAAGTTGTTACTACTAAGGTAATTTACTGCTGTTTTCAACTTTTGTGAATAAATGGCATCTTAGAGATTGCTGTGATAGAACTGTTTAAATAGTGATCAGGCCACTTTTAAAATAAACTTTTAAAATAAACTTTACCAAACTTTTAAGTACCAATATATCCCATTGTATTTCCATCTCTCTTCTTCATGCTTGATGCTTTAATGCTATTACTTTCTCTCTCAAAAGAAGGACCTTAAAATTGCATTTTGATACAGGTTTTCCCTGTACTTCTTCTAATTTATTAGTCAGAATATATATATATATATTTGCATTCCTTACATTTCTCTTGTTCTTGGTTTTTCAACTTTATGTTATTTGGATGCCTCCCCTGTACAACTCCTTTGCCTTCTTGGTGATCAAGCTGCTCATATGCCCCTGCAAAATGCTAATTTATGTGTGTCAATGGGCTCTTCTTCTTCTTCTTCTACAAAATTATAGTCTATAATATATGTAGATATACTTAAATCTTTCATATTAATGCATCTATTTTTTTGTGAGTACAGAAACATAGATTGTTATGTTTTGCTATTTTTTCCTCTGCATATTTTTTTATTCATCATCCTCAAATGGGAGATTTCTGTGTTAGAAATAACATCACAATCGATACAACTTAGTTATTTATATTTACCAAATGCTAATTACTGAAAAGCTAGTGTGGAGCCAATACTTGCTGGTTCACTGAGTAAACAGAGATAAATGTGGATCATTTGCTAAAGTTAAAAAGTGTCACTATTTGCTGTAGTGACAATTTGCCTTCTGACAGCAGAGATGGCTGCACACGGGGGAAGCGTTCTGAAGGTGTGTGGATGTGGGACGTGGGGACATGGTTCAGTAGTAAACACAGTGCTGTTGGGTTAACAGCTGGGCTCCATGATCTTGGAGCACTTTTCCAACCTTAATGATTCTGTGATTCTATGTAAATATTGTATTATTTTTTTTTTACTATTTTATAAAGCACGCGTATACTTGAAGTGCTTTTTCCCATCTTTTTTTTTCCCCGTCATCTTTTATTTTTATTTGCATTCTTTTATAAAATATGTTTCATCTGAATTGTTTATACTTATTTGATGAGGTCCTAGCATTTCGAAAATAGAGTCAGAAAGGATATTTTTGAAAAATATTAAAAATTATTTGTTCATATTTCATATGGTTATTTTAAAGCCACTATAACCTCCTTAGTATATAATTCTAAATGATGCATCTGCATTCTCTAACTCATGTTCTGCATAATGTGAATGAATAAATAAATTAGTGATAATTTTCCCATCAATATTATACAGTAGCCAGCCAAAAAAAATCTCTATTGTTAGCTTGCACTTAAGACCACTAGTAATTTGAAAAAAAAATTAAGTAATTGTGTTCCATTTACATTGATGACATATAGTACAGGCCAAGAACCCTTGGAAGCTTAATTAATGCCTCGTGTCATGAACTATGACAAACAGACTTTTACAATATGTAGAAGCTATATGGCCTTGATAGTCTTCACCACAATTACAGATCTTACATAATATATTTTTGTAATCCTATTAAAAACACAATGAATGGACTTCAGTGGGGTACACTGGTATTATCTTAATTCATTGCTAAATAAAATATCAGAGTAGACTATTCTGAACTCTTTCCAGATGTTTTGTGTTTATACTCCTGCATGTATGTGTGTGTGTGTGTGTGTATTCAAGAATGTTAAGGTAAAAATTATTATCTGAGTGTGAGAGTATGGAGCCTCCTTGCATCTCTGATTTCAGTGGGAAAAGAACCTTTTTCACCTGATAGGAAACACTGAGCACCTTGCCAAAATAAGGTATCCTATGTAACACTGCATAAAGAAGAATGCATGTGGGTATTTGCTGCATAAGTAAATCCTAAAGATTTTTGATCTCTGTAGAAGAAAATTCCAAGTTAAATATCGAAGGTCTCTACTTAGTATTGGACTAGATTCTCTACACATTTGCTCTTTCTACATTTTGTTCTAATTGAGGCAATAGTGCATGGTGCTGTCTCTGCTGTGTTCTCCAGGTTATTCTGCAATGGTGAAATTATGGCTTCAGCTGTTTTGAACATCTCTTATCCTTATTTTTCATTTCAGTGGAATTCAATTCCTCTTTCAATCCCTTATTGTGCTCTGCCATGTCATATTTAGCATTAGATCAGGGAATCCTTCGAAAACTAACTCAGGAAAGAAAGCAAAAAATATTAATTTTTCAGGCGGATCAGTTAACTGTTGACTATCTTGATAGGCCATACAGATACAGCTGCTTTTGGTACAACACAAATAAAGGAGGATAAAGAAACTTTGAAAACTGACTTTTTTCTTTTTTTAATTAAAAGAATACATGCTCAGATTTTGTTAAGTTTCAAAATTTCACATTGTTTTCATATTTTGGAAAATTCTTTGAGATCAAAAGAATAAAGAACATGTTTTCACAGTTAAGGGACTTTTCTTGAAAAAATTAAGACTGTTTGAAAGTCATTATATGATATATAATGGAATTCTTTTTCCCCCCAATTGACTGTGATAAAAAAAATAATACTAGATTAAAAAATAAATAAATAACACTATATACAAATAAGCTGTCATCAAATCTTTATTGCAATTTACTTCTTAAATCATGCACTGTCATAAATGTCAGAAGGTTCAGAAGTATTGTAAGTATTAAAAATAATATCAGAAAAAAAGTCCTGAATATTTGAAAAGAAAAGTAAATAAATTTCACAATAAAATGTCACTCTGTCATATCAATTTCTGACACTCGGGAGACAGTGTTAAAAGCCTTCCTGAAGTCCAAGTAGAAAATATCCACTGCTTTTTCCTTGTCTACCAAGCTAATAATTCAACCACTGAAGTTTATCAGGTTGGTAAAGCCAGCCTTCATCTTCATGAGTGCATGTCAACCACTCCTCATCACCTTCTTGTCTTTCACGTGCCTGGAAATGGTTTCTGGAAATATCTGCTCCATCCACTTCCCAGGTATTGAGGTGAGGCTGACAGAACTGTAGTTTCCTGGGTCCTCTTTCTTGCCCTTCTTGAAGGCAGGAGTATCCGTTGCTTTTCATTAGTCCCCAGGCGTACCTCAGTGGCCATGGGCAATCCAGGGTTATGGAGTGTGGCCTTGCAATAACATCACCTGCTTCCCTTGGTGCTCGTGGCTGCATCTTGTCAAGACCCACAGACTTACGTAAGACTACTTGGCTTGAGTATTTCCTGACCTGATCCTCTTCTACCAAGACTATGTCTTCCTAGCTGGTGAAGTTAGGGGCAAAGAGGGAAAGAGGGAATTCAGTACCTGATCCTTTTCTTTGTCCTGTGTTGCTAAGGCCTCTACCCTGTTCAGCAGCAGGCTCACATTTTCCTTTTGCTACTTATGTGCTTCTAACAGCTCTTATTTTTTGCCCTTTTTGCTGTCCCGCTTGATGGTTTTGGTATCAGCTGCAAACTTATGATTCATCAGGAAAAAAAGCCAAACTATGAGATTATAGTAAGCTTTTAGACGTTTTAGTGTTTCCCTAAGGAGTATCTTGAAACCAACAGAAAAAAAATTAACTTACGCCACAGTGAAACAGCATTTCATTTCAGAGTTCAATTATTTTTCAGCTTAAAGAGCAGGTAAGAGAGCTCCGAGTTCACTAATGTGTGACATACCCAAACTGATGAGTTTAGGTTTCAGTTAATAGAGGAAAACATTGTCCGGTATCTAAGTAATCTGTGAATGGCCAGAGGTAATTATGTAATGCACTTTTTACTTGTTATAGTGCAAGCATTTTGTGTCACTATTTCTAAATTTCCTCATACGAAAGCTATGGGAGATCAGTTTTAAAAAGTCTAAGCTAAAGTTATTTTCTTGCTATCTCTGAAAAACGGGCATAACATTTCTTTTCTTGCTTTTGGGAAAGTTTACCACGGTCTCTCAGAGATGACAGGGAGTAGTCTACTAGAAATTGCTTCGTTCCCTTGGTGCCCCTTCTATCTACTCCTTTGGACCTGTGCGTATCCAGTTTGCTGCATTATCCCTGAATTCATCTTCCTATCTCATGAATAGTACTGTAATCCTTTAGACTCTGCCACTAGGTAATGTGAACCTGAAACATTTCAGAAGCAACACTTCTACTAAAGATAAAAACCGAGGCAGCACTGACTGCCTCACCTTTTTCTGAGTCCGTTGTCAAGAGTTCTTTTGCTTTTTTTTGCATGAGAATAGAATTGACCTTAGCTTTAGCTTTGCTTCAGCTGTAAACGTAGAAGCCATGTTTTAGCTTTCTTCATCTCTTCTTCATTTCCAGGTTCAGCAGAGGTCTGCCTTTATTAATTTTTGAATGTAATGTTTCTGTGTTCTTCCTGTGCTCATCGAAAGTTTTTTGTAAAAGTACTGATGCCTGCATTTGCTGTTCACTTAATCATTAATTAACATTGGCAGATCATTTCTTCTTTGCATGTCATTTCCTTGTCTCTTTCCTAGCTCCTACCTTTCTTCACTTACAGGTGCAATTTTACAACCTTACACATATCTGTAGTATTGTTCCCTATTTCACACCAGATGAATAGTCTCTAAAACATGAAGAATTTACCTTTCACAGGAAAAGACTTGTCTGTTACGAAGACAGGAGAGTACCTGAAAGTTTGGATGAGAAATTGATACTTGCATCATCTTTCCTTTCCTCACTGCAGTGAAAATAAGGTAATAATATATTTAAGAAGTCTATTTTTCCAGTGGAAATCAAAGAATCTGCCATAACAGAGAGAATGCAGTGATGCTTAGAAAAGTGAAATCATGGTGGTTTTCTACTTGAAAACACCTAATGTTGGGTATATCATCAAAATTATTTATTTTAAAGCCAGCAATTTTGAAAATATGTACAAAGGACCTTGCTTTCCTTAGAAGCAATTAAATTATATGGGGAGGTATTTAAGGAGATTCTTTCTGAGACAGTTTGGCTATATTTAGAGATTCTGAAGTACCCAAGTGAAAGACCTGCTTTTTGAAATACTGCTGTAACCGCTGCATATGCTGGAACAAATAAAGTATAACCTTGCAATTAAATATGTGCAACCATAGTTTTAATGGTCAGTTTCTTTTCATATATGGAATGGAGTTCTGAATGCATCTACGTATTCATTTCAAAGCAAAGGCATTGAACTCAAACCCCAGACGCATATTTACCTTCAGGATGAAGTGTTTCATGAAATAAACATTATTTATATACCTAACATACAGATATTAATTCAGATGTCTCGTGTATCGGTTTGCAAGTGTAATCAGTAGCCATTTCAACCCAACAGCTCAGCTCTAGTTATAAGTATTTTTTCCTCCCGTGGGCATTGATCTTATGCTCATGTCCGTGTTGAAAAACTGAAGAAACTATAATTGTAGAAAATAGCGTGCCTAATGAAACTCCTGTTGCAAAAGCAATCTTTGAATAAGAGATATATTTTGACAGTACAGTCATCAATTTTAGGTCACACTTCAGTCTACCTTAATAACTCATGTGATTGAATGTAGTTTTTACCTAAGAATTTGAGACTGTAAATTTACTTTTTAGCAGCTAAGGTTCTTTAAGACAAAATTTTCTGTTTAGTCAGCTTTGAAAAACATCTGCCTTAACTGAAGTTATTCCTTTCCCCTCTTGATACTCCTTTTCCCCTCTCCATGAAAACAAGCATAATAGACTAAGGCAATATCTGCTGTTTCAAGGATTTATTCCTATAAGGAATGGGAAATGAGAAGCTTTAGTGTAAAAAGAAAAGGGAAATGAAAATGTTTTCCCACTGAGATCTCTGATAGTCAATTACAATATATATGGGGATGGCAAAAATATTTTCCAGGACAGCAGAAATATTTTCCAGGACAGCAGAAATCTGAGAGGACCTCTAAGCAGCTGCTCTCCAGTTTGTCCTTCAAAGACTTTTGGCTAGAACTTCACTTTTCAATACCTTTAATTTCCTAAAAAGAGGGAAGATTTTAATATTACTGCAATTGGATATTCACGCCAGTAACAATGGAATGTACCTGTGTGCAATGAAGTGTTCTTAGTGTTTACCCCATTTTTTTCTATCATCTCAGCTATCTGAGTAAAAAAAATATATTTCCTAGGTGATAAAAAGAAATCTACTGAATATAATTGCTATCTTAATTTCTTTGTTTAGTAAATATTTGAACAAATGTTTAAAATAATTTTTAAAAAGGCCATAAGATTTTTCTTTAGCTGCTGATTTTTTTTTATTTATAATGCATGTATCTGTGTATATATGTATGTGTGCTTGAATATGCAAAAAATTTACCGTCTATGCCTTTGATTAAATATGAAAAAAAAATGTTCAGCTGGTCAAACCAGTCATACACAAAGTAAATTAAACTCCATGAATATAAAGCTAGCTACAAATAACTACCTAAAAGTAAACTTTAGAAGCCTGATTTTGAGTCCTTAAATCTCAAAATTCCAGAAGTTTACAATGGTTAAGAAAACAAGGCAGAGTTTAAGAAGATTAAATCCACCAATTCAGGAAAGCCATATCTACATGTAAAAATGTAACATTTGTAATATGAGGCAGATGTAGATGAAGTATAGCTTTAAAAAAAATCATTATACATTATGCAAAGTTAATGGAGTCTTTAAGTAAAGGGTAAATTTCCATTAGTTATTCTAGTAGTTAAATATTTCATGTTTTCCCTAACATATTCTTTATTTCTGCTACACTGAATGTTTAGTTCTTTGAAAAGTTTTAGGGGTTTATGCGGTTTTTTAGAAACAAAAAAGTATATATCATGTACTTTTTTATTTTAAAGAGATTGAAAATACTGTTGCTATTTTTCAATGTAAACATTCATTAAAAGAAAAAAAAAAGAACACACAAAAGATTATGTTACAAAAAGAACTTTTTCTGAAACTGGAAATTCTGTTTAAGAAGGATGATCTGGAGCAACATTCAGGGTAATCCTCTTATAAGAAAGCATTCTCAAAAATCATGGTGGTCTTTAACACAGCTCATTGGTAAAATTCTCTAGCGTAGATGACAGTTAACACACAGATTATAACAATGGGAAATATTTCTGGTCATTTTACTAACTTTGATGATGACTTTAAATAAAAGCTTTAGGAATGTAAAAGTGGTCCTTCTCTCAGTAAAATTTTTGTACTACCAAGGATGTAGGATTCCTAACTAAATGCATAGCTTATTGGGAAGAAAAAGGTTAAATAATAAGAAAATGCATTATTTGTTAATGTAGTTCAGGATTTCCAAGTTGCTCAATATTTTTTTTTTTACTTTGAGGATTGAATTTTTGTAATGGTAAATTATATCATTAATAATGGATCTGCAGAGTTCTTTCTTGTAAATATTTTTATTCTTTCATTTGCTCTATTTCCAGTACATGCTGGGATGCCCAGTTGTGTGAAACCAAGTCATAAATCATCTGCTTACTGCCACATTTTCCCAGAAGAAATTAACCTGAAAGCAAAAAGTCTTGGCTCTCCTAAAAACTCCTGAACAAAATACGTTTCCTTGTGAAGCAAGAAATGACAACATTTTTAAATCTGAAAGCTTTCTACCAAAAAATGTAATGCTTCCCCTTTGTGAAGACCCAATTTAAAAGAGGTAGCATGCAAAACAAAACAAAACAAAACAGAACAGAACCTTAACCTGTCTAATAACAAGAGTAAAATAGATGACTGCTTTTGGTAATATCATTTCATCTCATACTTTCTTTTCATCTAGAGTAATTTTATTCCTCATTTGTTAAGGTAAAAACTTCCACTGACTTCAAGAAAGCTTTCTTGAAGGAGGAGCACAGGATTCAAACTCAAATATTTGAACCCACATTTTAAAATATACCCACAATCTGCTTTTTTGGGGACCAACCATAGATACACACATTGACTCAGAGAAAAGATGTCTGTTGAATTTGTTTCACCTTTAAGCAGGGTCAGTAGGAACACGCTGACTTGTTAATGATTAGCCATTCTATTGCACATTATCTTAATCTTTCCATACCTTTATTGATAATAAGTTGGAAAAGACGTGATCATTATTTTAAATCTTCACTCTCTTATCACTTACTGATAAATTCAGGGGTTTAAGGTAAAAATGTGGCCTTTCATTGTGTTCCTATGCACAGGGAGTACAAGTACAGATATGTTAATGCCATATCTAAACATATGTAGATTTATTTCAATGATGATTAAGAAATTATTCTAGTATTTACTAAGTAACTTAATGCAATCAATTATTAAAAATCCAAGAGAATAAATGGAGAAGAGCATTTTTCCAATTTCATCATGATGAACACTTGGTGATTAAGAATACCTTTCATTCCTTAGATTTTTGTTTCATTCCCCTGCCCCCTAGGATTCCTTTCACTGGGTTCAGCTGTATTTAGGGCTGTAAAGTATGTTTGTATCCAGTCTGTGCTGTTAGGTATATAAATGTCTTTGCATATGGATATGTTAATTACATGTTTGTTTGTAGACTGCACTTATAGTACACAAGGCTAATAAAAAATTATTTGATTTAAAATTTTAAAACATACTTTCAGAATGCATTCGACTCACAAGTAGAAATTAATTCAGATGCTGAGCATGCTTTAATCCACACTGCCATTCAGGATTATAGGGGCTGATACACCAACTATGTCCTGAGGGTGTGAACTGGGACAGATCAATCAATTTACAGAGCTTTGGCAAAGGTTGAACAGCTGGTGCTGAAAATCTTTGTTGGGGAAATGACCAACCCACCAGAGATTACAGATTTAAGCCAAGATTGACGGTTAAGCGTTGCAAATTAAATCCTCTTCAAATGTGTTCTGACTGATTATAAAGCTAATTTAAAGGCATCACTCCACAGTACTTTCTTAGAACAAGATACTCATTAAACTTCTGGTGTTAAAAAAATTCTCTCTGAGGCCTGTTGCTAGTAGCAAATACATTAGTGTTTTCATTTGCAGATTATTTTTAAAAGGTCTCTGTTGGCCAATTTCTTTTTATTTAAGCATTCACTAGAGTGAACTTAGGTTATCAATAATTACTTTCACCTACTTAACACAACAGAGAGTAAAATGTTTTTGCCCTTTCAGCACCCAGCAGAAGCTCTCTACTAGCTCAGCAACTTTCTAAAAGGTTCATGAGAAAGCTTTGATTATGTAATAAAGAAAGTTCTTCTAAAGAAGAGGATGCGACTATCAGTTAAGTTAAACTTGGTTGCTCCACTGGCAACTAAAAGCCATGCAGCTGCTCTTTCACTTCCCCTCCCATCTGCCCCAGTGGGATGGGGAGAATAATCAGGAAAGAAAAGAAAATGAAACTTGTCAATAGAGATAAGAACAGTGTAATAATTGAAACAAAAATTAAAATATTAACAATAAAAATGACAGTAACAATATCTATTATAGTGTTAGTAATGAAACTGTTAGTGGTAGTAATAATAGTAATAATAATAAAATTGCTAAAACTGCTAATGATAATAATTGTAATAATTGTAATAAAAAGGAAAGGAAGAAAGGGAGTTAAAATCTAAGAGAAAAAGTGTTGTATTTTAGAACTGATCACCACTCATGGACCAATTCCCGTCTGCCCCCAAGCAGTGATTGGCCCACTTCTGAGTGATTGTATCCTGGGAATGGCATTCTATGGTATGGAAAAGAAATTCTTGGGTCAGTTCAGATTATTTGTCCTGGCTATGTTACCTCACAGTTTTTTGTGCACCTCCTCACTGTCAAGAGCATGAACCACTGAAAGCCCTCAATTTAGAGTAAGCTCTAAAAAAAGAAATTTAGAAAGAAGATTGAGGATTAGAAATTAGTGTCATTAGTAGCAATTTGAAATGTTGAATTGCAAAATCTTAGGTCTTGTATAGCAGGGTTGATGGCAGAAAGACTTCCTTCTGTGCAAAACTTAAAAAAGAAATTAGAAAATATGTTACCATATTTTAAAATTTATTATTTCAGTTTTTCTCAAAATGAAACTCTATCAGCTGAATAAAAAGCTAAAGAAATCTAAGCTATAACTAGGCCTACAGAAGACTGGAAGTTAGGATATGCAACCTGAATTTTAAATTCCATCTTCTTAATTTAAAGTGTAAGAAAGGTGTTAAGAGAACAGGCTTTAATGCCTTAAAAGGTTAAATAAAGTGATTTATTTTTGCTAAAAATATTCATTGCAGGGAAAAAAACACAACCTATGTAAGAGGTGGCAGGGCAGGGAATAAAAGAAATAAACTGATTTTGTGTGTAAGGGATATGGTATCTTTGCCAACAGACTAAAGAGTCTGCTTTGTCTTAATGTTTTTGCATGTAGATTCAACTCTGACCTATTGCTCAATGGCAATAATTTTTAAGGTATTTAGATAGTTTTAGTTCATTACTGCCAGTTTCTGTAGCCTACATCAATATATTGTAGCCTTTTATCACCTGTTCCTTTATGGAACAAGTGGTTTCTCAGACTGTTTCAGAACTTGAAGACCTGGAAAGATTTTCTGCTGTAGTTCTTGAAGTTAATCTCACTAAATAGGATTAACCCAGTTCCTTTATCATAGAACCAGTTCTCACTTCGAAATTGCTTTCTGCAATAGTTAGTTACTAACTTGAACACAAATAGCTTGAGAGCTACCTGAAGAGGCAACAGAGCTGTATTACTTTTGAGCATTAAAGAAGCCTTATTAAGAAACAGTTTTGTTCTTATTTCTCAAGAAAAAAAAAAAAAAGTACAAGCTTTTACAAGTACAGTCAATTTATATAATTAATGCACTTATCTCTCCTCTAACGTAAGTTTCCCAAGGAATCAGGTTATATCAAAACCAAAAAAAAAAAAAAAGAGCATTCTGACTTCCCACAATGAAAAACGTAGTTTATGAATGAACTGTCAAAACCTATGGATGTAATATGAGATTATCCTCAATCCATTATATTGCATTCAACACAAAAAACGGATTTATAGAAATGAGGTAGATGAAACAAAAGAGTTAAACCCTTGAAACAATTGTTACAGAGGAAAGGTTTATCCATTTTTCTTTCAAACCATGTGTGTAATAGGTACTTGTTTTCTGTTTTCTGTGTGATTTCAAGAAGAAAGAAAAAAGAAATTTATCATATCTGTAATTTTTGTTCTTTTCTATGCGTAGTTTTCTTTCCTACCCTAAACAGAAAAAGAGTTCAAACACAGAAAATTTTAAGTGCTGATGCTCAGAATTCCCCAGAGACCAATTTGTGTTAGTGTTAGACAGTGATGAAGGTTTCTATGGAGATAAGATTATGTTTACACGTATGCTTAAGACTATTCTTCAATGAGGTAGATAAACTGCAACACCAAACACAGTGTTTAAGTACAACTTCGCAGTGTCCATGGAAGAGGAATCTGCAGTCTATGAAGCATTATGAGAAATCTGTGGCTACTGATGAGTTTTCAAAAATAAGACTAACTTCTGCTCAACAGAGACACAGAAATTCAGTTTCACAAAACAAATCAGGCTCTACTGTAAAAATACCAACAAAGATATAAGTTTGCAAGTTTGACTTTGGGCTAAAGAATAGAATTAATAAAATGAAAGATGAAAAATGTAGCTTTCAATCCCTATCTTTAACAAAATTAGCACCTCAGTATAGCATACAATTTTCATAAATTCTCAAAATTGAAAACCTTATGCCTAGAAGATTGAACACCCTATGCTTAGAGGAAACTTAAGAAGGATTACAGTTCTTAGAAAGTAAGCCAATAACATGCTGTAGAATTAACATTTCTAATGTTTTTTAAAATAAATAATATGCTGTACTTAGACAGGCAAAATTAGAGATGTTTAGATTTCAGGTATCCTCAAACCTGCAGCTTCCTCTGACCTCATGGATTTATTAAAAACACCTTAAAATCCATGATGTTGCTCTCTAGTGCTACAGAGATAAAGCTGGACAGAAAAAGAACCAAACCCTTACTTATTTCCTTTATTGTATTAAATATTATAAAATAAAATATGATATCTGAATGAAACCATTGCTTAACTGAAGGCGAACATAAATGATAAACAAAGTAAATATTTTTCTTTGGAAAAAAATAGATACCCTCTTCTAGTTTTCACCAATGCAATTGTTAATTTTCTAGAGGGCTGCTTCATTTTTGAGAAAGGACTTCATTTTCTTTAGACTATGCAATGAAAGGCTGGTTTCACCATTCTTTTCCACAAACATAGCTAACATTATGAAGAGCTACATTAAACACATATGCATATGCATTATGCACACACTCAAATGTTGCATGGGCCATAGAATTTGAATTATCTTTTTTAGAGGAGATGCAGAAGAATCATTTGCTTTACCTAAAAGATGTACACTTTAACTTTACAACTTTGTAAACAACTTTACAAGTACACTCCTTTGAGAGCCAGCCATTTCTGTTGATAAGAGCCACAGATGAGTAGAGCCATGTCTTTTACTGATGGTAATACCTGGCAATATCCTTAACTCAATTATTTCAGCTGTTCCTACACTCCAAACATCACCTTTAGTAATCTTCTGTGATTCAATATTGTATGTCTTATAAATGTTGTCAAACCTAGGCTTGGGACTCTAATTAAAATGCAGAGATGGGCTTACAATGACATTTTATGTAGCTGCAATAGAATGGATGTATTTACTTTCTCTGAATCCCTTTCATGTCATATACAGCCTTACTAAACATTCTTCATGCAAGCTCATTACAAATAATTTACAATTTGAACTGACAAGTTTCATTGTGGCCTATCTGTAATGTTAAATTACTTTCCTGTCTTTTTGTTGTTAATAAAATAATAAAAATAATAACAGCAAAAAAATACTCAGACACCCACTTTATATGTGGGTCAAGAAAATACTAATTGTGTTGTACCTCAATATCTCCTTTTTAAAGTGGAAAGTATTTAATGTTCATCCTTCACATTCCCTCTCCATCTTATTATTTCTGCTCTGTGGGGTTTTATATTATGTTAAATTGTGTAGATGTAATGAGACACAGTCATACTGTGCTCATGATTCCATCAGTAGGGCACAGTATCCCTCTTTGTAGCAAGAGTCAAATCATGTCATTACTGAAGTGGCCTGTTTAGTTTCTTATGCTTTGTTATTCTAAATGCGATTCACATACAACAGTTAAATACCTTTCACATATTAGGACCATAAGTTTAACTTGAGTGTTAAAATGTAGTAATCAGACCAAGTTACCTGGAAATTACATTTATTAATTCATATTAAATTCTATTTTTACAAATTCTAGTTATTCTCCCTTTGTATACACTCTGTGGGGCTCGCAATCCAAGGTTTACTGATATGGCACTAAAACAGCAAACAGAGATGAGAATCATACCCTGGATTTTTAAAGGGACTTCATTGATTGAAACTTTGTTCTAAATATTTTGGCAAATTCATCATTTATTTATTTATATTTTCCAGTACTTTGGCTCACTTATTTAAATATTCTTTTTGCACAGCCATCAGAATTATATATTTTCATACAAAATGGAACAGCCATTACCTAATTTCCTAACAAACTTTTCAAATCTGAAATATTTTTAATGTTTAATATAACCATGGGACCTTAGTTCACAAATTCCACCTCCAGTGGTTTCCTAGGATACAAGCACACAATCACAAATAGAAAGCAGCACAGAAAAACAAGGTAGAAAGCCTGCAGCACTCTCACTTTTTTGAATATTTTCAAATGTTTTGCATTCTCACAAACCTATCAGTGCTAAACCTCAAACAAAACAGCTGGTGATGGGCTTAAACTACAAGTCATATCTATGTCATTTGTGAAAGCAGACAAAATTCTCCTGAGAATTCTGAAAAGAACAACTGAAACAAGAAATAAGAGCTTTTGCACACAGTGCATCATGACTTCGTAAAAATGAAGCAGGAACAATTAATTTCAGGGCACTCCTTTAATAACAAATTAGATAAAAAGGGAGATATTAACTGACTCCAGCTGCTAAAGTGAAAACCAACACGTAAAAGGCAATTACAGAATGTATTTATATGCTTGGTGAGGGATATTTTCAAATAAAATAGATGTTCTGTCAAAAGCAATTTTCACTTTATTCTCTCACTCTTCAAATGTCCCAGTGCACACATGATTGTATATACACATGCACAAAAATTTAGACAATAGCCACATTATTTTTAAAAAAGAAGTGGAATTTCAAAACATTTCTTAAGAAGTCAAAATTAACAACAGTATAATGTTAATGTTGGAGTATAATGATAGATCATGTTAATGATAGTATAATGTTGGAGTTCAATGATAGATCAAGAAAAAAGAATGAGAGCATGACATGTAAACCTAGTGATACTCATGCTGGAATGTTTTATTAAATTTTGTTATTGTCTTTTTATGAGACAGACACCTAGAAGACAGAAAAATCCCTACCAAAACTAAAAAAAATATAAGAGCTAGAAAAAACACTTGCGCAGCAAGAAATAAAATTTATTAATTCTTGGTAGGTAATCCTAAGAAACTAAGTGAAAAATAAAAGGTGGAGGTGACCCAATTACAGCATAAAAGTCATCATGGGTAGAGATATCGCACACTTAAACAGGAAGATTTAGCAACACCAAAAGCATAAAACTGAAGTTTGACAAATTAAAGTAAGAAATAAGGCAAAAAAAATGCTGTAAACAGAAAGCATGATTAATGATTGGAACATGATTATAAAGAAAATGATGGCTTGTAGTCTCACTACTCCTGAGATCAAGATTTGTGTATTTCATTCCAGTCCATAGTTATCTTTGTGTTTGACTGTAACATAAGTGGAATTGAGGAGTAGTGACATTTAAGTTCAATAAATGAACTGTTTGTTCTTCCAGGGTTGGATGGTACAAATCTCCGATTTCACAGAATCACAGAATAAATGAGTTGGAAGGGAGCCACATGGATCACCCAGTCCAACTCCCGGGCCACCACTATCAAGAGTCACACCACGTGTGTGAGAGCATTGTCCAAACTCCTCTTGAAGCCTGTCAGGCTCTGTGACCACTTCCCTGGAGAGCCTGTTCCAGTGTGTCATCTGTGACCTGATGGAGCGATCACTGTACTTACACCCATGTTGCAACATTAGGAATTTTGGTGGCAATTCACTGTAAGAAACTTGAACCATTCTTTTTAAATATATTTAAAATCTCTCTCAGATTTTCAGCTTTATTTCACAGCAACTTACTTGTTATCAGATTACTAGAGCTTTCATAATACAGGAAATAGCTTTGATAAAAGGTAAGGACAGCATTGCAAAAATGGGATCTGAGAGTGACATGCTGGCATAGGGAAGTTAATGGGTATTGTATAGCCAAATTATTTAGGCCAGTGTTTCACCAATCTTTTGGATGACTAGACAGAACTAAATTGAAAAACGTCTGTGTGAGAGAAGGGAATCAAAACTTGCCTAAGAAAGGGTAGTACTTAAATGAGAACAGCATACAAAACTACAGAAATTGTCACAGTGGATTTTTTTTGTTACAATGCATGAAAGATCATAAAAATCATAGAACGGTTCCGGTCAGAACGGACCTTTAAAGGTCATCCAGGAATAATCTCCTGTCAGAGGCAAGGACATACACTAGATCAGGTGGCTCAAATATCTATGCAACCTGACCTTGAATACTTCCAGGGATGGGCTCAATCACTTCTCTGGGCCACGTGTTCCAGTGTCTCCCCACTGGCATCATAAAAATATTCTTCTTTAATATTTTAAAAACAGTTTAAACAGAAACAGTTTAAACTGTTTCTCTTGTCCTATCACTACACACCCTGGTAAAAAGTCTCTCAATCTTTTAATGAGCCCCCTGTAAAAGCCTGCTGTTACTCAATGAGCTTTTTAAAGGGACTTAGGTTTTTTTATAGTCAGACAAGTGCACAGGAGAAATGGACAGCACAATACTCTCAGGATGTTAAACAGCATATTTTACTAGAAACTTTAGAAAATAAGAGTACTTGACAAATTTTAAAGCAATTGAAATAAAGCATTTCACAAGGCATTGACTCACCAAACTCCCACCCATGGAACTTTGAGTTACTCAGATTTAGAGAAGTGGAAATTAGAAGAAAAAGAGAGAGAGAGGGAGGGAGAAAGAGAGGGGCCTACAGAGAAAGATTTATATTCATTGCTTGAATTCCAGCATGTTCTCAGCTCTTATAGAATCCAAAACAATGGGCCATGAGCACGTGTGTCCTTGTGCAACTGCTTTCATCTGCTTTGGTCTCCCAGGTTGTGAGAGTCAGACCAAAAATCCCTCATTTTTGCCTCACAATCATCCCCAAGGTCAGAGACTGAAACCTTGAGAAACCTCAGAAGGACTTTGCAGTCCTGGCCTGGCTGAGGTGGGATGTTTGCCAAGTGTCGCCCGCAGCAGTGCCCACTGGGAATTGGTTNCTTCTCCAGGCAGAACAACCCCAAATCCCTCAACATTTCTTCACAGGTAATGCATTCCAGGTCTCTGATAGCTTTTATGGACCTCCTTTGGACCTGTGGTAATATGTCTGACTTTCTTATGCTGAGATCACCAAAGATGGCTGCAGTACTCCAGGTGAGGTCTCATAAAAGTAAAATAAAAGGTNTGTGCATCCGTCCTGTGCACCTGCCCTGCACTCCTACCTGCTCTTGTTCCCCAGGGCAACCGTGGTTGCAGATGTCCCCCAACTCTTGGCCAGTTGCCCCCCGCTCTTGCAAAAGACCAAAAAAACCTCACCCTAAACTCACCTTCCCCTGAGATCTCCCCAACAGAGAGAACACCCTGCATCCCCGGACAGCTGGGCGGACTTCGGTGTTGGTAGCTATAACCCCCCTTACCCTCTTCTCTCTCTCTATACTTTGTTTCCTTTTTTCTTTCCCCTCTATCGCATACTAGTGCTGATGAGCACTCAGTAAAGTGCATTTTTGTTGCTTTGAGTCCCTGGTGTACTGATAACCTTTTGTACTTTGAGATCAAATAAAAGAACCATCACGAATCCCGCTTTGCGGATCGTGACATAGGTCCTCCCCTCCAGGTGGGGCTTCAGGTGTGCCAGTGGCTGACAGCCATTCTGGGCTGCACTAGAGGCTCCAGGGGGTGTGGGACAGTGCACATCCCACTTTTCACTGCACTGCTCCCCACACACTCACACATTTCAGTTGTTTTGAGCCAGTAATAATTTTCTCCAGTTTCTCACACCCCTTTTAAGTATTGTAAGGCTTCAAAAAGGCTTTTCTTCTCCAGGCAGAACAACCCCAAATCCCTCAACATTTCTTCACAGGTAATGCATTCCAGGTCTCTGATAGCTTTTATGGACCTCCTTTGGACCTGTGGTAATATGTCTGACTTTCTTATGCTGAGATCACCAAAGATGGCTGCAGTACTCCAGGTGAGGTCTCATAAAAGTAAAATAAAAGGTCAGAACCACCTCCCTTGACCTGCTGGCCACACTTCTTTTGATTCAGCCCAGGATACAACTGACTTTCTGGGCCACAAGCTCACATTGCTGATTCATATCCAATCTTTCATCTATTTGTATCCCAAAGTCCTTCTCCACAGGGCTGCTCGCAGTCCATTCATTACTCAGTGTCTATGGATACTGGGGATTTGCCTCAACCCAGGTGCAGGACATTGCACTTGGTCTTGCTCTTTTTCAGGAGGCTCATACTGGCCCACCTCTTAAACCTGTCAAGATCTCTCTGGATGGCATCCCTATCCTCAAGAGCATTAACTGCACTACCCATCTTACTGTTAATAAAGAGCAAGGATTCGGAACACTCTTCAGTATAAATAATAAGAGTTGGCTACACATGGGGAAAAAATCACTTATTTTTTTCCCCAGTGGGAATTTCAATTTCCCCAGTGAAATGCTTTATTTCAATTACTTTAAAATTTGCCAACAGGAAACAACAAATTTTTGTAAACAAAACAAGACTGCAGATCCATCTTTAGGATTATTAAATGCCAATCAAAAGTAGACTGGTTGTACCACAATGTAAAGCTGTCAGTGATGCCTTGTGAAGGCTGACCTAGAACAGAGGCTAGATGGAGTTAAAGAATAAAGTAGATATTTATTAAAAGGCCTTTATGGATGCACCTTGGGCAGCACAAGACCCCAGCCAGGGCTACACCAAAGATGAACCCAAAATGGTCACAAAATGGATGACCGGTCACGAGGTCTCTCACTTTTATAAGTTCTGGTCCGTTTGCATATTGGAGTTAATTGTCCAGTTATAGCTTTAGGTTATGAAGTCCCATCCTTCTTATTTTTCTCACTTTATTCCACTGTTGTTTATGCTCTTGGGCTTGAGATTTGGAGCTGTTGTCCATGGTCCCCAGCTGGAGAAGGAATGGTTTTGTCTAGCTACTCTGTGAAGAGAGCTTACCATCCCTTAATATGAAGCTCAGAACTACACACTAAAGCAGTACAGAATCCACAAAATATAAAAGCTAAAACCTAAGGCATCAAGGTCTTTTGAAACACAAAAATGTATCTTTGAAATTATGGTGACCACATACGTGTTAATATAAGTAAATCTTCCAGGCCATTTAACTTGATCCTTGATCCTAACCCCATTTGGGTTCAGTCTCCAGTAATTTTTCAGTTGAAATGCCAGATGTTACCAAAAAGCATAGATGTTATGCACTTAAAAACCAGTTCAAATGATAAATTATACCGAGGTGGTAGCACAACAATGATCAGAAAGGAGTCTCAAATCTTGGCTATCTTCATGTTATTCAAAACCACAATTTTTTTTAGTGAAACTCAGTTGATTGGTTCTTTTTCAATGTCTCTCATTTCCCCGAGTCTCCTCAGATTAAAGAGTTTCCCAAAAATGTTGTATGTAGGACATCAAATTTTACCCAACTACCCTAACTGAAAATCCCTTACATGTTTGAAATCTGTGTGGTTGGAGAACATAAATGTGTATGTATCTCTTAAAGTCACTAACTGCACTTCTGTGTTTAGAATGTGAGGTAGTTGTCTTCTATATAAATGTTTCTAGATATTTTTGAATATTGAGCTGATCAATTAAATTTATCACTTCTAATAAAGAGTTACAATTTAGAATGTACAAAAAGGGTACATATGTTGAATACAATACTATTGAATTACATTTTTTATTCTTGGAATTATAGTGTAACATTAGATAGTGACAAGCAACAAAAAAGAAACAATTTTCCATTTGTATTAATTTATGTATTTCCTTAATCTTGGAAGCAAAATTCTGGTGTCTGTATATGAAATGATATTGCTTAGATGCACATTTGCCAGAAATAGCTGCTCTAGGGAGAGGATAAAAACTCACACAATACTGAAGGTAGTTTTGAACATGAGAGTCGTGCTTCTGTCTAATGACAACAATATAAAGCAGATATTATATCTATGAATTAATAAATTGGAAAAACTTTCATAGTAAATATTTACTTTTAAATTCCATAGCACATAGGGTAATCAGAATATATGCACATATATTTATTTAAATTAATAAATATGGCTCCATTATTGAAACTGCTGTTTAAGCTTATTGAACTACCTTTGCAGCAATATGAATGAAGTGATTTAGATTATTTTTCTTTTAAGTTGGTTGGAGTGGGTTTTTTTCCCAGGATTTATATATTTTAAATTGTATTTGCAGGGAGAGTTGACAGTTATTTGCTATTATTTGTGAGTTGAATGAAAAAATATGGTTTACTCTGTATTGGGAAATTATGATGCCCACATAGTTTTAAAAGTAAGAAAAAAAAAAGGAAGAATATTGTAGTTGGTCAGTCATTGGTCTTTTCTCTATTGTTGTCCTTCTCTTTTCTCTTGCAGCAACATGAAACCAGAATCTAAATGAAACAACACATTCTGCACACATGAAATTCCCTTTAACATAAAGGGAAACAAGAGTCATCAACAGCTTAGCTCAGAAAGGATATGGATAAGCACCTCACATGTGAAGGGTGCCAAGGTAATTCCTGGAAAGGATGAATAAATTATCTTGGGTAGATCATACTAAAATCTGGAGGTTTAAAATGCTTTTCAATGTATCATGCCTTGATAACATTTTATAAGCCATATGTACACCACAACCACAGTGGAATGTATTAGAAACTTTGTTGTCACCTGTTGATGTGTACATAAGGAACATAAGTTTGGGGTTTTTTTCCCCTTGTCTCAATATGTAAAAGTTGTTACTGAGGTGTTCCTAATTACTGTTAAATGCATAACTAACATAGACATGCAGTGTTATTCAGTGACAGGCAGAAGAGTGTGCTAGAGAAACTCACTTCTAGCCAAAGGCCATTAGGACCAAATTTTAAAAATATCTGCGTGAGTTCTAAGTTCTTACAGTAGCAACTGAATCTTGTGGAGCTGGCCTTCAGACATACATTTTCAGACTGAACACTGAATACTCAGAAAGTGTTAAGTTCTACTCACCCTAAACTGGATCTACAGAATTGAATGAAATTTGTTGCCTTAAGATCTGTAGATTAGATCTCCTATAGGTAACACCACTCAGCAGATCATAGTGTCAGCGAGCAAAAATCCTGGTTTTTTAATAGAATGTGTATCCCCGTAAAATACATGGGCAAAATTATGTACCTGAACTGTCAGGTAGAGACTCTATAAAATTGAATGCATCTCTCTTATGGGGGTGAAAAAAAAGGTTGGTGTTTTTGAAGGCATTAAACTCAAAGCTGGAGAGAGTCCTGAGGCCACCCCCTGTACCAACCAGGGACCTTTCCTTACTCTTCCCACAGTCCAGGGCCCCATTTAATGCCAGCTTGGTGGTGCTAGTCCCTCCCCCAGGGATGATATAGGAATGCAAAACTCCAGCATTATCTCTGATTTTGTCTACCGCAATGATGTTGTGGCTAGCTTCTCTCAAGTGCACTGTCCTGCATGGATCCATATGTTCCAATATTTGATTCTTACTGGTGGACGTCTGTCCACTTTCAGCCTCTACATTCATTTATAATGTCTGAGTAAATACAGATCTTAATCCAGCTTTTAAAAACTTGAACCATGAACTCTGTCTTTCAACAATGACACTTTCAATACAGGCTGAAAATAATAAGTAGGAAGGCAGAAAAAAAAACCAAAAACTTTGAAAATGAGAGGCCAGTTATGTGTTCATGAATGTTGTCTCTTTAACATCTCTGAATGTTGTTTGTTTATGTGAGATCTGGTCTGAACCGAAATAATTGACACTCTTTCAACCACAGACCAACAATTACTGAGAGTATAAAATGTGACTCAGTACATTTTAGTTGGCTTTGCTCTTGTTTCACTTAGGGTCTAGACAAAAGTAAGAGCAAAAAATAGCTAAAAACATTGCTATTCTATTTATGCTTAGAGAGTTAGCCTGTTAAAAATATACAATATTGCCACATTCTAGATGACTTCATAACTGTTCATACAAAAAGAAATGTATACATGAACCTATGTCTGTGTAATTTTAGTCAGCTTCATTGGAAAATTTATTTTAATTCATTTGCTCTTTTGCAAAAACCTTCTATTAATAGAAGTTATCTTAACTGTGACCAAACTATAAAGAAAAAATTCATCTGATTCTTTTGCTCAAAAAAAGCACCAAAAAAACAAATAAGCAAATGTGATAATAAGTTTCAAATCTGGGAAAGTGATAAACGTGGACTAATGATGTTTAAATATATATTATTGTACACTGATATTTAAAAAACACCACAAGAAATATTTAAAAGTTACATTAAGCCAAAATAAAAGTACCTACACGAACTCCCTGGATCCTCCTCAATCATATTTACTATTCTCTATAGTCCTATTGCAACTTCCTTTTTCTCATCTTAAAAACCTCTTTATAGATGCATGAAAAAAAGCTAAACAAAATTTCCTCAAACAAACTTTTTATGGTACATGGTATTTACTTACAATTATGCATCATTTATTGTGTCAAAGCAATGCTTCAAGATGAAATAAACTTCTACTAAAATTCATAGTCTCCTTGGTCTACAACAGCTCTCCAGAATGACTTTCTGGCTACCACTTCATGGTTTGAAAAGTTGCCCATAACTACAATAGCAATTTTTATTCTCTCAAGTCTTCAAGGACAGTCTGCACATATTGCACAGTCCTACACTAACACTTCCATAGGGTGAACAGTTTTGAGTAAGTGTTTTTAAATTAGTTCCATATGTTTCTTCATTTACTATTTAGTGTACATTCCTAAGCTCTTAAAAAAGCTTCTTGCTATCAGTTTAGTATTCTTCTTACTCTTTCCCCTTTTTCTTTTAATGTAACGTATAAATGAAGCCACCCTCAGTTCCAGCTGTACCGATCTGGAGACTATATTGGTAAGTGATTTCTTGTGCTGGTTCTACACTTTAATGCTAAAAACCAGTTTGTTAATGAACTTTGTAGTTGACAGTAAATATTGACCATGTTTTGGAAATTGTTTCTTACAATTAAAAGGTTTGCAGTTGAGTGTACTTGTCTTTTAATTATTAAAAACAATAAAAAAAATCCTCTAGAATTTTAGGTTTAAATTCTTCCTAGTGTTCTCCATTTATTTAATGTTCAACACTGAGAAGTTTTTCTCTCGCTATGAGTCTTAAGACATAGGTTCAGTGTTGTCTGAAAATTATGTAACTGTGCAGGTCCATATGTTCAAGTCCAAGTACTTGAACAATCTTTAATTGCAAAATTCCTCTGATTCCAACAAATTATTTGTTCTGTACCTTTCCATACATAGTACATACTGAAAAAACATCTGTCTCCTTCACTTCTGGATGAAAGAGAAGTTTTGTCATTTGGTTTCCTTGAAAGTTGAAGCCTTAAATTTGTTACTTAATAAATGTGACTTTCACACTTGCTTAATACTTTTTTTTAATGCCTACAGAATTTATGTGCTCTGAGAGACTAAGGAATTTGATAAAAATCCTTATCCATCTTTTGCCACAAAAACTCCATAGGTCTGTCCTGAAGAACTCACTGTATCATTTTAAGAAGGTGCATGAGGTGGAACAGGAGCTCTAAAGAAGAGTAAATGTGAGAAATGACAAAATAAATTATGATTAGTATGAATAATTTAACCCACCTTTTCTTTATAATAGAATACCACAATCATAGTTCCCAAACAGGAGACGGACATACTTGGAATTTTCAAATCTAAAGACAACAACAATAAAAAGAGAGCATTAAAATTATGGCTGTAGTCAGAACTGCATGACTTAGTAGCTCAAAATCAACCTGTACTGTAGAAATGCAGGGTTTGTAGGTGACAAAGCTTTGTTTATTTTAGCATGAAACTAAAAATTGAGGAAATTTGACAGACCAGAAAAAGGAAAACCACATTATCAGCAGGTCCACAGCAAGTCGCTTTAAAATGCATATTGTTCATTTGTACCAAATAACCCTGTAGCTGTTTTAGTAGATGTTAGAAGGCAGATTCAGGTAATGACATAAATTACAAGTGTTTTGAAGTTACCAGACTTGAGATCAACTGGCTTGCAGAGTTTCAGATGCAAAGATGTCATTTTTTAAGACAGAAAAAGAGCATGCAATATACTCTATCATTACATAATATTTATCATTTAAAAGCTCTGTCATTTCAGGGCTCGCTATTGCAATTCAGAGGTATCATTTTGCTTTTGTTCTCAGGCCTGAAATCAGACAATGTTTATTATTTTGCATTCAAGATAACCTATACTTGTTCATATAACCGTAATAGTAATTAACTCAGATACTGACTGATCTGATCATTTAAAGGTCAGGTTGTAAAGTTAAGATTGCAGCCCTTTGACATGGTTACTGCTTCTGGTGAAAGGGAGCTGTTCTTAAGTGTGGCTGTGTTTTTTCTTTCTTTTTTTTTCTCTGTTTTTGTTGTTGCTGTTTGATTTTTTAAAATGTATGTGTGTGTTATAAACCATCTTTCATAGTCTGCCATCTTAACTGCTCTAGGCAGAAGTGTGGTTCTTAATTACAAAGTGTCATAAATTCATATGCCATTTGTAACTTTAATGGCAAATCATCAGTGAGATTTGTTCTGCCAGGGCTGTGGAACACTGAAAGCAGAATTTCACAAGTTAATGGCCTGCCCTTTTCTGACAGCACACCAAGCTTTCACACTATTAACTAACACTTTGCTTCACTCAACCACTGAACTGTTGACAAAAGCACTTTAGCAAGTCTGAACAGCAGAAAAAAAATCAAGTAAATGAAAAGCCAGTTTGGAATGAGGAAGAAAAACAGGGAAGAAAGATGAATCAAAGGAAAAATTTTAACAAGCAAAACAAAGCAACTTGGTATGCTTTGATAAACTTTATCATTAATGCATCAATATAATGAATAATGCCTGTTATAATTTTCAGGTTTTGAATAGTTTTTCTTCTCAATACTGAGGAAACAATCTTTGAATAATCCTGAATTATTTCAGTTTTATTTAAAGGCTTGATCCTACATAGCTGAGGTACTGCTTATTTTATTCAACTGGTTTTGAAACATGAAGAAACTGAAATCTTCCCCATGTAGATCACAAAATTTCACAAAAAAACATTCACAATGGAAATATTGATTCCTGTAGGGATTGCAGAAAAAGATGTTTTAAGAGCATGAAAGAAATAGTAACTTTTTTATTAATAAATAAAATCTTATGTTTAGATGCAATCATAAAAATATAATTTAGTCAAGCACTGGAGGTTTCTAACACACAGAGATCTTTAGTTTGCAACAATCTGTCTAGAATTGTATGTAAGTGTATCTTTATCTGTTAAATGTATGCAGACATCCGTATCCATTTCCTGACCACAATTTGCTCAAGTGCAATGACATTGAGGAATACATGCATGTTATTTTATTCAGAATATTCTTGGAAGTGTAACCTAATTCTTCTTCAGTAGCAGAGGCAACATATTACGAGGATTTTAGTGAAGTGCAGGATTGTATGATTACAGCTTTGGACTGCATTCTGTATAAAAATTAGCACATAGAGGAGGTCTGGAAAAAAAGACAAAGTTTCTGATGCGCTTCATGGAATCTTGTGAATATAAATGCTAGGAAATGCACCTACTTCTTAGTTAAGTGATCTACATACTCAGATTTTTTTTGTAGCTGTCCACATTCTTTTAGTCAAAATGATTTAATATTTGTTTGTAATCATGATTCATAATGTTATCTTTGCCATTGCATCAAGCAAAATTTCTTACTGTCCTAAAGCGCATTGGAACACTGCACTGGTTTTGTGAGGTGCCTGTGCTACATGTGCCTATGAGAAGAAAAAATCAAAATATTCCTAACAATAATTTCTGCTTCTGCCTTCCTCTGTAACTGTTGTAATTTTCTCTGAATCAACACCAAGAATTTGCTGCAAACTACTACACTGATGAGTTTGCTGCAGCTTATTCATTGTTCGGTTCAAATAATCAAAAAGCATTTGAGGACAGGGAAGAGAGTAGCAGCTTTTTCATTTATATTGTTTCAAAATTACAGCTTTGGTAAATTTGGACATCTACATAGATGCTTTAGACTCCTTAGAAAACATGACAAAATGAAACAATATAATTTGAAAATTAGTTAAAAATCTGAATGATATCATGAATATGACATAGAATTAACCATGGAATTTCCTAGGAAAGCCAAGGAGTCACACCTGCCTTTCACAATTGCAAAGCTAAGGCACCATAATGAATCAAACTTCAACTGCTAATCCTAAACACGTCATATGCAGTTTAAGTACTTAGTACACATTTTTGAAGTCAAGTCACAGTAAGACAGGTGCCAGAGAAACAGGAAAATGAAATGGGATGTAGGTGGGTAATAAGAGAGAGAAGTGACAGAACAACCCAAGGATAAAAAAATAAAAGGCAGTTTAGCTGTCAGTCAAAATTTCCTGTGAGATATTAACAAATTTAGAGATTATTACTTTCTAGTTGTTTGCTCTCTGTCCAATTTGTCTCAATTAAGTGTTTCTGGAAAGAATATACAGCATCCAAATTTGTATTTAGTGATATGAAAATTTATATATAAGATCCTTTTTCCATGTTCAGTCATGGACACAAAATATTACTGCTTTGCCATTCTCTGTCCACTTTTTTACTTTTCAGGCAGAATTCTTCATTTATTAATTAGGGCTTTGAGGTAAAATCACAAGAAAAAGAAATGGGAAGATTATTGATGACAGCAAGAAATTTAAAACACTTTAACTCTTGAAAAACGGGGTCTTGTGATAAAGTTGGGGGTAATTTTTCTGTCACAGAATCACTCAGCAAAGAAAATAAAAGCTAAAATAAAGATGGAAAATTTAACAAGTACATAGACATTCCACATAAGAACATGGGTAACTTTGGAGAGAAAGTAAAGGTATTTCTTAAGTAGATTTCATGTTGAAACTGAACAAAACCTCTCAGCTCAGTTTAAAAACAGGAAGACTTTGAAAAGGTTGTCCTCCATACATAGATAAAAGTGTTAATTCTCTAAATAGAGTTGTTTACAGGGTGTAAAAATATTCCAAACACTAAAAAAAGACTGTGTAATACAGGACTGAAACATTTCTTTGTTAGATACCCCTGCCTTGTCTGTAGACAATGTCGTAAAATTTGTATTCTTTTACATCATGTCCAAGTCAGGGTTAGTTGAGAAGACTACTATTGTGAGGTAGAATTAATGTTAGACAGTAACATTAGTATCTGATCTGATTAAAATATGACATTCTCTTGAAAATAAAAAGTGTATATGTACTTGTATAACAGTGTAGAGATGAGTGAAGTATCATTTTCTACTCACATATGAGTGATTTTAAGCAATTTTTTAAAAGTTTGAATATTTTTGATGAATTCTTGGTTTCTATTAAAAATAATGTGTTTAAATAATGTAGTTTCATATATTACTGCATTTTTGTTCCCATTTGAAGCAGTAAGGCTGTCTTCTTTTCTTCTGCAAGTGAAATTCCTGAACTCACAATAAAAAGCTATTATTTAATTTTTTACATTTTGTCTAACTGTTTCATTACATTCTCTGATTCTCTGTAAAGAGGTTTACCCAAGAAATGTTGACTTCCTTGTATACAATCACATAACAACGATGTGAACTTTTGTACCCGATACTTTATTGCAAGAGTAAGAGACACTAACTGAACTTTTTTTTTTTTTTCCTTTTTCCTTTCTGGTAGACACTTTATTTTGTGATTCACTGATCCAAAATGGAAGTTTAATAAATTCATTACCTCTCCAGAGAAACTTATTTCTCCAAAGCTCAAATAACCAGTAGGTCATAAGGTCAAGTATATGAAAGTTATGTTCAGTATTTTAGAACAAATCAAGCATGCAATAAGTGATTACTGAGCTTTTGGGAACAAACTGTGAAACATTTCTCTGCAACCAAAAATAACACATTTCTCTAATTAGGCTGGTTAATGATGTTTACATTTGCATAATCACCACAATGCTTCCATTAATTTTTGCATGTTTCACATTTTTCTTTCCATTTAGCAATTTCTCACATTGTTTGTGGAGCAATGTGGTGGCTTAATCCTAGAATATTTGCATTTTTCTATAAATAGCATTTTGCATTGCTAAATAAATATTGAGTTGAGTGGGTGTTTTTGCCTGTTTCACTAATCATTTGAATATATGTGCTTCTGTTACATTTTCTTTGCATGCTGAAAGAAATTGCTCCCAGGCCAGAAGATTTATGAATCCAGTCAGAAACATCTGTAAGGAGGCTTCATTAAAATAATACTTATCTGTGCAATATTTCTTTCTTCAATAACATAGAAAAGTCATTTTACTTTTCACAAAACTTGGCCAAACTGATAAAATAAAGTAATAGAAGAAAGTAAGAAGAAAGAAGTGTTCACTACACTCATTTGCAAACAAAAAAAATTAATTAGAAGAAAAGACAAGCGATATTTACATTAAAAAAAAAAAATCACAGGAAGAATGGTCAGCACAAAATCCTTCCTTAAGAGACTGATGGTTAGTATCACCTATCATAGATACAGAACATGTTGAAAATGCTACTAGAACATAAAAATCAGTAATAGTAGAAATACTATATTCTGGAATACATGTTAGACAATAATGTAAAATTATAACAAAAAATATAATCACTCTAATTTTACAAGGTATCAGGTGTTGTTGACAGAGTTTTCTGCACAAAAAGAAATAGTTATGCATATGCTATACACAATATTAGTTTATACAGAATATGTGCTTATGACTGTAACAGAGCCAGAAAGGACAGTAAAAATAGAAAAATTATTTTAAAAATATTTTAAAAAGAGGCAGAGGAGGGTAGGAAAAAAGACTGAATGGAAGATGTTCTTGGTTTAAAAATATTACTTCTTTTACCTGGAATATTTTTATATTGTTATAGGGTGGATTGAAACAGCTTGTTGGCCTGTGTGAAATCTACCGTGAAAAAACACAAAATTGGTGTCCCAACTCTCTCTCTCTATGAATGGCTGATGACTAAAACTGACACAAGGAAAAGTTCTAGGGATTATGAAGGCTCTGACAACCTAGTTCAGCTTTGATTATAAGTGGAATATCATCCTTATTTTGACTGTTGGATACATCTTTCAAAACTACAGGCAAATAAAGCCTCTGTTATGCCTCAATGGTGGCCATGCCAAAACTTTTGAACTGTTATAGCTATACGGACAATAAATTGAAAAGTAGAAATCCAGAAACATAAAGAAAAGTTTTGATTTGAACAAAAAGCTTGTCTGGAAAGATGCATAAACACAGGTATGGTAGCTGAATTTGAATTCTTGAAAGAGATTATGAAGGCATGAAGCATAATGAGAAAAGACAGAGAAACCATAACCGCATTTTCATTTGCACAGCAGATGGGAAGAAAAGAGAATATAAATTTTACTTAAATTGGTAAGGGGTGAAAGTCACACCTATATTGTGTTATAAGTGCTTTCTCTGGTGTGAAGAAATGTTCATCTTTCAAACCGGTGATTTTTATAAAAAACATACAGATATTCTTGTTATTTAAAAAAAAGGATTACAATTTTTCAATTCCATTGTACACTCACTCTCTTAAAAACACCCACCATATCAAGAGATCTTTAATTTTGACAGTCTTATGACTTGTGTGACAAAACTTACTAATGACCCTTTGTTGCAAATGATAGTTCTAAGGTTGTTTAAAGAATTCCTGGCAAAGGCATCAGCATAAACACATTTAATATAAAAGTGAAAGCATGACAAAGTTCGTTGGCAAGTTTCACTCTACAACTTACTAGATGGTTAAAGACACAGAGAAAGATCAAACTAAAATCTAGTATCAATCAATCTAAACCCAAAATCAACCCAAAAATCATGTATGTGAAAGCTGGGGCAGTGGAGGCAGGTAATGTGGTAGGGGAAAGAATAAGGATAAGAGATGGTAAGGATAAAAAGGAATATGAGAGACCATTCTGTTGAGTCTAAAGGTTCAGAGTAGACCACCTTGCCAAACTTAGCCCCAGACTACACCACCAGTTTAGGTCTAAAGTTTTAACCACACTTAAACTTAACAACTCTTAAACTTAACAACACTCAATCAATAACAGTTTAGCCCAAGATTCATATAGAATTTACTATAGCACAAAAGCAACTCACTTACAGGTTTAACTTATTTACAAATCTTAAGTACCTAAGAGTCTAGGAGAGCAACATTCATGATATATTTTCTAGGGCACATTCACACCCACACACAGACCTAAAAGAGTATGTACAAGACGTACTTGTGGAAAATTCCCCTCAAATTTACTGAATTTCTCATGACAGATGCCTTTGTATCTTCTCAGTGGGCAAAGGATTGAGCCTCGAGGAATGTGGGTATCAACCCAGGCTCCATTGTCATTCAACGATCCTCCAAGTATGGCAAACTTGTGTTTGTTGGCTCTGAGACGCATTCCATGGAGAGGGATATTGCTGGATGCAGCCCACTGGAGTCTAGGAAGGCTCAAAAGGCCTCACTTGGAACCACTATTTATAGGGTTCCAAGACAGTTGATTTTAGTCCTAATTTTTCACTCTGGCTGCAATTTGCTGAAGCAGGGGCCAGGGACAGGAGGGGAATATACACCACCACATCCTTCTCCATGTTATTTGATGCCATCACAGATTTTCACTCACATTTAAAAAATATTTCTGATTGCATATGAATAAAAGAGCAACTAGGCTGTATGTTCATACAACAGTCTACTCTTTGTGGTCTAGTAAAATTTGAACCCTTGCAGAAATATAGACATTCACAAGCATCTAATACTTTGTGTATTTCACTAGGTATTTAAATGTTTTATTATTACTTTGTAGAAATTCTTGAAAATTTCAGAAAGCCCTAATTCTCCCATATGCAGTGTTTAACTCAGAGGTCTGGATTCCATTTTTCAGGCTGAGCATAATCAGCCACTGAAATGGTTAACCTGTAAGTGCTAAATTTCTTGTTTGGTTCTTTCATAAATGAATGTAGCTCATTTAAACATTTTTCTCTGGTTTTTGTCATTCTATATAGTTAGACTTCATACTCTAAACTGTTATTTTTATTTTTGGGATCATTTCAGTAGAGAACATTGCTGGTGTTTAACAGAATAAAAATCCATTTGTTATTTTTATTCTTTTCTGTGATGGAAACCTTCTACTCAGTTTCACTGTCTAGTTAAAAGGTTGATGCATAAAGTAGACTTATAAGCATTTTACCTGGATGCTATCTGACTGCTGGCACTCTGTTTTTTGGGTTATCTTCTTCCATATTTTGTCGCTATTCACTTAAATTCTATTCACTTTTGTCGTTCTCTCTTAAAAGCACAGTACAAGTCACCTACTACTTAAACCTTTTCTAGGTACTTGTGCTCAAAATAGTGAGGCGAGAACTTGTGTATTCTCTAGAGAAGAGCATAAGTATTTTTCATTGATTGTACTGTAACGTGAGAGCGGAAGTGGGGAATCGTGTAGGTTATGTCTACTTAGGCAAGTAAAGCTGAACAGTAGAAATGGACTTGCAAATCAAAACAATTGTCAATAACTTGACATCCACCATTAACATGTTTCATGTGGGGTTACTTCAGACTGTCTTCAATTTGCTTTAATGAACTGAACGGCATTAATAACTCAAGGGCATTGGGTGTACCTTTGCTATGCATCATCAGATTAGTTTCACTTGAAATTAATGCAGCTGTGCTCTGAGACACTCCTGCAAAGTGAATCAAAGCACGGTATATGGGGACGTCAGCACCAAAACCACACTCCTAATGCAGAATGAAACTGTAATGTAGGCACACTCTCAACCACTCTCTAAGACTAAGGCAATTTTAAGGACTTGAGAGATCTCAGGTCATGAGAATTTCATTAGACCTTTGAGTACTAAAATTGAAATAAAGAAGAAATTTCTCTTGTTGCATGGACTGCTGTTGGGACTTTTTTGACTCCTTTCATGTTATTATATTAAGATATTAAGAAAGACTCTATTGACCATGTATGATAGAAAGCTAGAAGTGGTCGAGGCCAGGTTGATGGGGCCCTGAGCAACCTAATCTAGTGTGTGACATCTCTGCCCATGACAGCGGGGTTTTAAACTAGACGATCTGTAAGGTTCCTTCCAAACCAAGCTATTCTGTCATTCCATGTTTCTATGTTCTCTTGGAGAATTTGTTGTAAAACACAATTTATTAATACTAAAAAACATATATATATATATGTATATAAAATAGATAATGTATTCACTGGCATTTCTTGTACTCAGTATTAAGTAGTTTCCATTTTCAATACAGGTTCTTAACAGAATTTCATCCATTGCTCTGATTACAAATGTCAACTTTTAAGTTCATTTTCTCTGGAAAGTATTTGCAGTCTTCTTTATATTCAATGTTAGATCTATAATGCTTAAAGCCTGAAAGCTTGAAATTAATGTGCTTTGTGTTAGAGTCTTAGTTATTGACATTTAAGACTTACTATATCCACAATTAAGGATTTTTTTTGCAGTCAGAACTCTTTTCTAATTTTTAAAAGAAGCTGGTTATCTAATTCCTTATTGAGCATACTTCTAAGTAAATGTAATTATAGGATTCATACCCTTATTTATATGTGGTCCACAGCTGGGGGTTTAATTTTTTTTTTTTTTTACATCAAATATGCCTGCAGTTATCTGTTCATTAAAGAGGTGAGAGGCTTTAAATCTTAACAGTAAATGTCTATATTTTTAACTTAGGGAATAAATTCTTTTGATAAATGACATTTTAGTGTAAATTTTACAATTCATATAACATAGCATTTCATTGCTAAATGTGGATGGAACAGATTTTATTTTGAAATTAGACACAATTAGCTGTAGATAAACATTAATTAATTTTTGCTTTTCCCAGTATTTATTTTTGTTTTATATTGGCCAGATTTTATAAAATCACAAAATCATTGAAATTATAAAAGGCCTCTAAGATTGTATTCAACCATTAAGCAAGCACCACCACTAAAGCATATCCTCAAGTGCCACATCCAGACACCTCTTGAGCACTTCCAGGAACGGGGATTGCACCATTTCTATGGGCAGCCTATTCCAATGCCTGTCCACCCTTTGAGTGAAGAATTTTTCCCCCTAGCCAAGCTAAGCCTCTCCTCAGCCAACCTGAGGCTGTTTTACCTTGTGCTGTAATTTTTTACTTGGGAGAAGCCTGAGTAAAGTCGTTTTTTTACCCAGAAACAGTGCAGCCAACTGCATGTGCCAGTGCACATGCCATAAGCCATGTGCAGCCAGTTTCTCCAGGAGAATGATTTACTAAAGTCCGTCAGATGGGTCACCTTGTCATAGAACGATATAAGGTTAATCAAGAAGAGTCAAGCAGTTTTGAAAAGCTGTTGAATTTTCAATGTAAAAGAGCTGTCCTTTTTCTGTTTGGAGACAGACATGTATTGACAGACCTAATCTAAGATAAAAATTAAGTAGCAGTTTGTAGATCTCTGCAAGGTCAATACAGTACAATTAAATTATATTACAGCCTTCAGAAATCTCCCCTGCTGTGCATTTGTGAGTTTTCTCAAAGAGGATTCCTGAAAAAGTGTTCCTTATGATATTCTCCTCCTTCCAATAACAGGAAAGAACCTGTTGCAGTATTTTCTGGCTGAGATCCTCCTTCTTAGAGCAAGAACTAAAACCTGAGACTTTGTATACATACATATGTATATGTATTCTTGTGTGCATATATGTGTATCTTCCCTTGTTTCATATATTTACAGTATTCATAGAGACAGGTTTACACTATTTCAATTCAATAGGAATGCAATTTGTAGTAAAAAGCAGTCTTCTTTATATAGGTAACCTCAATTTACCTACCTCAGTATCAAGTATAAGACTGTATCTGCCTTTAGGGACGAAGCATCTCTAAACCTACTGAAGGTAAATATGTATAATTTAAAATATGAATGGTGTACATAATGACAATGGTGAGTCTGATACTTCTTTCCTCCTGGACCTATACTGAACTTCTTTCCTCCTGGACCTATACTGAAGACTTCTGCATGCAGATTTCTAGTTGGCTTCTTCTTACTGGTTTTAAAATTAATAGGACAGGTGAGGGTAGTCTCATATATGCTTTATAAAATGGTGTAATATCCAAGAAAGTAGAATAACTTACATCTTTGCTCAAAAGCTAAAAGTATACACATTGACTACCTCAATATTTTTTCCCCTTCTTTTTTTTCTTTTGCTAGTTTAATTTTCCTTTTGAAGACAGATTTCTATATATAAAAGTCATGACACTAAAAAGAAAATAATTAAGGTTTGTAAGGTGGTACCTACAGTATTCAGCTTTGGTTTTGTCTCTTTAGGGCAAAATACTTGCAAAACCTAATTTAGACAGCAGGGTAAATAGAGAAGAACATGTTTATTATTCTAGCCATGCCCAGGGCTGGGTGCCTTTTCATATCTGCTTTCCTCAACCAAATTCCTAGTTTTGGTCTTTACAACATTCTGGACACTGAAGTAGAAATTGCACATCAATAATGTGATGATTGCACAATAATAGAAAATCCTTGAAAATGCAATAACAGTGATTTAAAAAAAAAAATAGAAAACACAAATTCCTAAGAAATGTTCTTATAATCCTGCTTTCAGTTGGGATAGAACTAATGTTCTTCTTAGTAGAAGTTACAGTGCTGTATTTTGCATTCAGTATGAGAATAATGTTGGAAACACACTGATGTTTTAGCTATTGCTAAGTAGGCCTTACTTTAAATCAAGGACTTCCCAGTTCTCATGTTCTGGGAGTTATGTGTAAACGAAGTTGAGAGGAAGCATGGCCAGGACAACTGCCCTAACCTGGCCGAAGGGATGTTCCAGACCATGGAATGTTATGCTCCATATATAAACTGCTGGAAGCCACTGATGGCTGGCTGCCCAGGAGTGGGCTGGGCATCACTCGGTGGCTGATAAGCAATTGCTGGATGGTTAGGGGATTTGCATTAATAGGAAATAGTTATCAGCTGAGTATTGTACAGCCAGCTTGCCAAAACTTCTGAAATGCCGACACGTCTATAAGAAGTGCTAGTTCATTTAATTGTATAAAGGAAACATGGAGCTGTCTAAAAAATCTAAACAAAAAACCTACAAAAAAAGGCTGTTTTTGTTAGACCGTTTGAAAAAGAGTCAACGGCAATTTGAATGTGCTCAAATGTCATTATTAGTATTAGTTCAGTTGAATGTCTCTAGGCTCACCAATCTAAAGTATTTTAGTTTCTCATACAACAGCATTGGATTTTAAAATACATAGTTTTTAGTAGCAACTAGTATTACATGAATTAAAGCCTCTGACATTTCCATACCATTCAGCCTTATTACAGGTTAAGGGTAACTAGTTGACAGTAGCCATTACAAAGAAATTATTTTTATAGAAAAGGTCTAGTATAAAAAATGAAATGCATTAAATCTGTATAAGAAAGATATGGTAAAATTACACACAGAAATTCAAGCATCTCTTAACTTGTCAGTTTCCATGGCAGCAAACAATTTGTATATTACCTAGAATTTTAGGCACAGGATTTACTTTTTAATGATTTAGAAACATTCAGAGACAATTAGCATCTTTTATATTTTTGAAAAATTAACTCTGATGTATTTTATTTTGTTACATTGTAAGATTTTTTTTAGAGGTTCTTAGTAATTCAAACTTTTTTTTCTGATTTTGTGCTGTGAATTTTTCTTGATTACATTATTATGAAGAAATGACATTAATACATTCACAACCTGCAAATTCAGAAATAAATAAGTTCTATAAATACTTATTGGTTTAGGAGACAGTGTGCCCAGCAAAAAATAGTATTATTCACTATGAGAGACAGACATGAGAAGTCTGATTTTTTTCATACCATTTCTAAAGTGTAGTCAATGTTCAGATGCAGAGAAGGTAGGAAAAAGAGCTTTTATTCTTTAGTTTAAATTATTAAAAAGGGGTTTGAGTCAAAGGAATATTTGAAAGTTGATTCATGTGAAGATTTTATGTGACATACATTGACTATTGCTATAATTTTAATTTGTAGAATCGCTGCATACAGTTTGAACATAAATGAAAATATATAGGAAAATCTAAAAATCTTATATATAGTGCATAAATTCAATATTTTTAAAAATGAATAATATTCCTACTCATTTTTTTATCACACTATGATACAAAAAAAAAAATCTCAGTGGGAAGCAAATTTATGTCAGGGTAATAACAACAATACCCACATTGTTGTTCCTAATAAATGAACAGGAGGAAATCAGAATGTGGTATTTCTATATTGTATTTTCATAGCCTGGGTCTTTTCAAGAATTAAAAGACCAGAGAAAGAAATACAGATGATATTTACCATAAACAGGGGGAGTTTAGATTAGGCAGTAGGAAAACAAGGCATCGCTGAGAGTGGTTCGGCACTGGAGTTAGTTGCCCAGGCAGGCGGTGGAATCACCACCTGTGAAAGTGTCCAAGAAGAATTTGGGTGTGTCATGAGGGGTGATTATGGTGATGCTGGCTTGGGGGCTGGGCTAATTGAGCTTGAAGACCTTTTCCAACCTTGATGATTCTGTGATTTTGCGGTAACGGAAAAGTAATGAGAAAAAAAGGAATCAGGATAAGAAATACAAAGTGCTGTATTAAAGTGGATCATGTTTCCTTTTTTTTTTTCATGTTAGCAGAGGAAAATTTGCTAAGAGGCAAACTAATTATGAAAATAAATAGAAACTGGTTTTAAGATGTATCTCTTTTTGTTTCAAAAGTGCCAATACAGCTTGGAATTTTACATCTTTAATATTTTACAGTGACACTAAAGAAAAAATAGAAAGATATTTGGTGGACACTGTATTCACTCAGTTGCTGAATTCAGTAGGTTTATGGAATTAATTTGTAGTAACTATTGAAAATTAAACAAGCAAACAAGTTAGCATCTTTTTCATCTGCTTGGGTTTCAGCTGATTTACACTTGAAAGTGAAATCTTCATATATTAAGGTATAAACACTAAGGCCTAGGTTTTGTAGGAAAATGATCTCTTACATATTTAGCCCTCACATTTTTCTTGTTTCATTTTGCTTTGATGGTCTCATAGTATGAAATCTTGTTCTTCCATGAAACTATTTTCATTGACAGGCAAGAACCATTATTCTTGGGGTCATCTGTGAAGTGTATGTGCTCTATAATACTGTATTCTTTTTTTTTTTTTTAATACACAGACTCTTCAATTTATTGAAGCACCTGTCTAATAAAAGCACAGTTGCAAAAATAGCTAACACTTAAATCCTACTCAATTCAACTGAGCTAAGTGCATCAATATTCAAGCATATGGCTGATTTTGCAGAACTTCTCTCTTAAATCAGACAACAATCATGTTGTGGTGGAATGCCTGACTGATATGGGCATTATGTGAGACAACTTTAGGTTCTCTGTGTATCCATAATGGAAAATTTCTGGTGAAAGTCATTAGTATGATGACAATACATTTCTTCAGTTTCCCTCATGTTTCACCAGAATGATAAGCCCTCTGGATTTCTTAGAAGAAATCTATATACTCCCTGTTATTTGCATAAAACTGTCAAATAGCCATAGCATGTTCTTGTCCTCAGACAGAACAATTGTAATTAAGTCCTGTAGAGAATATTGACTTGTTCCATCTAAAATTTAATGATCATACAGGACAATCCTATGCTGAAGGCTTATTGAGACTTAGAACTTATGAGGTTTATTTCTTCAAAATGTTGGTATTGAAGTGGAACATTTTTAAAACATAGTGGAACTAAGGTTATGTCATACAGGATCTGACATTAAACCTCATTGTTGTCAAAGAGGTGTTGAGAAATTCAACAGATTATGACAATAGTATTGAGTTAGATAACTAATTTGAAGCTAATTGATTCCCTATTAGCTCAATTATTTTCTTTAATTAGAAAAAAAATTATAATCTCCTTGGGAGTAGTCTTTTCAGCAGAGGTTATAGAGTAGATGTTACAGGGTAAATCTCTATAATAGACTATTTTACTATGTAGCCAATGATTATTCCCTTTCTTTTTCTCTACTACAAAGTGAATTTGTATTGGCAGACCAAAGAAATGTAGCTCTCTAAGAAAAAATTCTGAAAGTTGGATGTTTCAGCTAATTTACGTTGCTTGGTTTCCCTCTCTATTATAGAGTCTACCAGAAGATTTTTTTAGTAAGTATTATAAATGATTCTTTAAAGAGACAGTTGTATTGGTGACAAATCAAAAGATTAGGAAGTGATTTGCATAGTTTTTGACAAATCATAAGCATAAGAAATATGAAGGACCTGAAATCTTGGAGCACTATGTCTGAGAGTTCCTGACAGTGATGCCGTGGCTATTTCTTCAAGGCTGTGATAAGAAAAAGAAATATCAACTTTCTGCACTTAAATCAATCTAGGGTTTACATTAGGCACTGATGCAGAATCTGCATCCAGTTCTCAGTGTCTCTTGTTGTTTGAAATTTTGGATCTATGGCAAAATTACTATTCCACGATCATCAGGACATATCTGTTAGAGTTGTAGGAAGCTCAGGCTTGCTTTCAGAATTGATTGAAAAGTTTTGTTTACTTTCCAGTACTGATAGTGCAGAAATATGTAAGTCCTCTATTTTTTCATTAAGAGGGACAATAGTGACTCCTTGATCCTGCAATCCTTGTTCCAACAAAACTGAAGATTTTTGCCTCAAGAAATGTAGAAGGAATAAAATCCATTTTTATGTTCGCATTCAGTTCTAGTATGGAATAAAATCCATAGTAGAACTGAATGCGAACATAAAAATTCCTTTCTGAGGGTAATAATGATCACTCAACTCATGATAATGCACACATTTTTTTGCCCACTAATTATACAGATAACTAATAGGAAACAGATCTATTAAGTATCCCCTGAATTCGGACACCAATATACAGAAGGATTATGGTTATTGTAAGAAAAATAAAAAGATGTTAAAATAAGAGCAGAGACTTTTATATTTTGCATTCACCATCTAAATCCCAAAAAGCAGATTACAAATCTGCTAAAGTCTGAAGAATTTTTGACCCCATTTTTCCTCATGACTGATCTAATTACTGGTAATCACAACAAAAAGCTCTCTATTTTCTTTCTGTGAGTAGTGGCAACATCTCGCTCATCTGCCAGTCAGAAAAGAGCAGATGAGAAAATAACTTAGTATTCCAAATAATAATCTGATAGGTGATAATTTCGCATCATAAGGGAAAGATCTCTTGGATCAGAGCAAAATTTCACTGTAAGTGGAATGCAGATTCTCAGGTAGAGAAAACCATTCTAAATTTATTGAAGCTATTCAGGGATTTTGCTCTTCCACATGCAAAATACAATTGGAAGTTTAAATGACTACTGCTACTGTGGAGTGAGGTTTCATGTATAGTTTTACATCACTTGTTCCCACTTAAATCTGAATGTGCTTTCAAACCCTTTGATTAGGATTAATTTATCAGGATAAACAAAGTGTAGTGGCCATCCTATGAGCCATGTTAGTTTGTTTTTTTTTTTTTCAGTGTTAGAGAAAGCAGGCAAATGGGAGAGCCGAGGATGGTTCTAGAGAAAAGATTGTGCCATAAACTCTTCAGCCCTGTACTCAGTGTAAAAGCTAAAAAACTTGCAAAAGATATTTTGGACAACTCTCTTTAACTTAATGGAAACATCCTATATATAGTCTGTCAATATATTTTTTAATGTTTGAAAAACTTGATGTTTAATAAAATTATTTTTGCTGAAGCAGAATTGTTAGAATATTCATATGAAATAAGTTTGCAGTGCTCAGGGCATGCTTTAAGCAAATTACTTTAAAAATTCAAACATATTTTTCAGTTTTAAAATACAGCATTAGATTACTATTTTTTATCTAGTTTTTGATTTCTTAAAAAAAATCTGTACACTTTTGATAAGGTAGCTTCTTGTCATTCATTTTTGAAATCATGATAATAAAGGAGACACACCAAAGAGGAGAAAGAGATTTCTTATTCATTACATCTTACCAATATCTCTGTGCCACCAAGTAGAATATTTGTATCAAGTTAGATGGCCATGCTTTTCAAGAAGGATATTTATTAGAAATATTCTATGAGCAGGAAGCAATATGCTTTATGTAGTCCAATAACAAATGAGAAAAAAATATTTACTCCCCATGATTCTTGCCACAGTGGATTAAAGCAAACACAAGTAAATTTTACCTTTTAGTTCAAATAGAGCTACTTCAGACAGGAAGCTTGAGGAGGCAAAGACATTTCTGCTCATAGAATATTTCTAGTATTTCTAATGAACACAATCTGAGCTCAAATAGCATAAACCTGCAGCTTTATTTGCTGTACCCTAAAAGTGTTATTTGTTTAGGATGGATGAAGAGCTGCAGCTATGAATGAAAAAGTCTGTCCTTATCGATCTAATATTATCTTTGCCCACTCTGGCACCAGGCTGTAGCGCTTGTGTGACCCAGCTGCAGAACCCAGTGCCTGGTGTTATTTAACCTTATACTGGTGGCCATGGACCATCATTCCAGCCTTTCCAGATCCCTCTGCAGAGCCAATTAGGAATGGTGGTTAACACCTCTGTGATAACATATTTAAGAAAAAAGAAAAAAAGTTCTTGCACAGCTGCAATTGTGACCAGAGAAGAGTGAAATGAGAACATGTGAGAGGAACAACTCTCAAGAAATCAAAGTCAGTGGAGAAGGAGGGGCAGGAGGTGCTTCCAACATTGGAACTGAGATTCTCCTGCAGCCTGTAGTGCAGACCATGGTGAGGCAGCTGTGCCCTGCAGCCCTTGGAGGAACACAGGGATGCAGAGGTCCCCCCACAGCCTGTGGAGGAGCCCCACGCTGGAGTGGATGGATGCCTTTGGGAGGTCTATGAACCCATGGGAAACCTGCGATGGAGCAGGTTTCCTGGCAGGACTTGTGACCCCATGGGCGACCCACACTGGAAAAGCATGTCCAAGACTCTGCCCTTTGGAAGAGTGACTCACGCTGCAGCAGTTTGGGGAGGACTTTTGCTTGTGGGATGGACTCACACTGGAGTTCTTGGAGAGCTGCTTCCTGTGGGAGGAACCCCACAGTGTAGCAGGGGAATGACTCCTCACCCTGAGCAGTGGGAGAAGCCATGGGTGATGAACTGACTGTAACCCTCATTCCTTGTCTCCTTGCACCACTGGGGCAGGAAGTAGAGCTGGAAAGAAGGAGGGGGGGAAGGTGTATTTAAGGTTTTATTTTACTACTCATTATACTGCTCTGATTTTGTTAGCACAATAAATTCAATGCATATCTCTAATTTGAGCCTGTTTTGCCTGTGATGGTATGTGATGAGTGGTCTCTGTCCTGGTCCTTATCTCAGCTTATAACCCTTCATCAAGTTTTCTCTCTTCTGTCCAGTTTGTGAGTGAGCAGCTTTGGTGGGTGCCCAGCATCCAGCCAGTGGCAACAAATGACATCATTACAAAGATCCTATGTACTAAGTTCCAGATTAAATCAATGATATTTTGCAAGTTTTGAAAAGACATTTCCGCATTACTGCAGGAATTCAGTCAGTAGAAATGAATACTAAAGGCTAAAAGCATACAGACAATATTAACAGGAGTGCAGCCACTGGATTTTGGAAAGTGGTTATTACCCTTTACTTGGTAAAGGGTAATTACATTGCACCTAGAATACAACATCCACGTTTTGGCCTTGCAGGAAAAACATCAATAGACTGCAGTAAATTCAGAAAAGAGCCACCAGAATAGTCAGGGATTGAAACCTATGAGGAGTTTGTGTTGTTCATCCTGGAGAGGCCAGCTGAGCAAACACCCTAAAGCTTAAATAGAGAAGTGAGCCAGGTTCTTTACAGATGTGCACGACAGGGAAAAGAGAGACTGACATGGTTTTGGGTAGGCTAGAGTCAATTGTCTTCACAATATCTGGCATGGAGTTGTGCTTTGGATTTGTGCTGAACACAGGGTTGATAATACAGTGATTTTTTTTGTTATTTCTGAGCAGTTCTTACACAGATCCAAGGTCTTCTCTTTGCACTGCCATGCTGGCAAGGAAGTTGGGGGTTCATGGAAAATTGGGAGAGACACATCCAGGACAGGTGATCCAAACTGAGCGAAGGGATATTCCAGACCATGTGACATCATGCTCAGTGTATAATGTGGGGGAAGAACCTTTTACCTTTCTGATTCTCTCCTCAATCAAATTGATGGGGGAGTGAGTGAGCAGCTGCATGGCACTTGTTTACTGGGATCAAACCAAAACAAATGGTTATAAATTGTCTGGTTATGGCTGAAGGAAATACAAAGACAAGTTTATTCATTCCAAGTATAAGTAAGCATTGGAGCAGGTCATCCAGGTAGACTTCACAGTCTCCATGCTTGATGGATTTCAAAACCCAGCTGGACTAAGCCCATCATTTCAGTGTTGACTTAGTGATGAAAAGGATGCTGGGCTAGATGAGAAGTGAATAATTCTGTGATACTGATTTTTCCTTTTTTTTTTTTTTTTTTCTGTCTGACATATCTTTGAACACCTGCACGTGGCCATTTTCAGAAAATAAGTTAATGAATGAACAAGAATTTTCTGGATGAGAAATTTGTCTAACACCACAGATAAAAACAACTACTTTCCTTTAAAAGTTTCATGGGCTTTTTAATGAGTATTACATCAAGACTTTGAACACACTATTTCCAGCTACAGAATGACCCCTTGTACCATGAGGGGATTCATGTTCACAGCTTACCAGAGGGAAAAATTCAATTGCTGAACTACTAACATATGTACCTGAAGCTGTTTGACCCTTCATCTTTCATTTTCCTATACGAAAGATTCAGATTTGGCCTGACACACTACTTAGCCTGTGAGATCTAAAGTCATCACAGCAAGAGATCACATGAATGTAATTTGTTTCTTGCTGGATATGCAGCTCCTATTAGCAGAACATCAGTTCTTGTGCATTCAGCAAGTGAAAAATAGACACTTTTTATTTCATGTTCAATCAATAATATTATGGATTGACTTCTCTCTTGAAATATTTATGGAGAAAATCCATCTGCCTACCTATTAGCAAGAACCATTTCCATTATTTGTATTTGCAGTTTCTGATTAATGTCAAACAAATCAAATTACTGTGTGAAAATGGCTTTGATTAAAGCAAAATTAAAAATCTAAACAGTTTACAGCAGTGGATTTTATTTCATTCTGTATGTGAATCTTACCTAGATACTACAGCAGACTACCCATTTGATAAGATTTTTCTTTCATCTCTGTGACTACCATTTGTGCTGCCTTCCTTCAATTCACTTTATGCTCAATAAAAATTGTTACGACTGGAAGTTATATGGAACCACCACTAAGACAGCTATATCTTCCAGCATCTTGGAAAATTGAAGAAATTTTAATGTGAAATGCTATAGCACAACACTTGGCAAGTCATACACTCCTACTGACTGGTGGATTAAGCATTGATGAATTTAGGAACAGTTGGAAAGGACTCCATAAAAAGTTTCCCATCAAGTTATTTCACTTAGCACCATAATTTGTTGTCTGAAAATTATAGTATGATTAGAAGTATGGCTGGGAAATGAAGCTGTTGTTTAGGGGGTTTTTTGGTTTGATTTGGTTTGGGTTGGGTTTTTTTTTCTATTCCATAATATGTATTGGACAGAATGTATATGTTACTATACATGTTTTGGTGGCTTGTATTCAGCGAACAAAGGACAAAATCCATCACCTGAGCTTGTTTGAAACAAACACAGCAGTCATAATGGGCTTCTGAAATGAAGTTATGAAGATTATGGAGATTAGATTAGTAGTTCTTGCCTCTCTTTTCTTCAGTAGGTCTCCCTCCTATATTTTTTAATACATTTATTTTTAAAGGAATGCTCAAGGAGTCTTCACACCAGGGCTTGTGGTCTGACTCTAAGGGCTGACAGTTTATCATGGTGAGTGATGCAGACCAGGCTTATTGACAATTTCATTTGCAAATGAAGGGATAGGTCATCTTCCTAGATTCAGCCCAATTTTCATTACTTTTCTGATGACTGATACCTAACACTGGGGATTGCCCAAATGAAAAATAAAACAGAACTCTAAGAAAAATAAATACTTTGTGGCATTTTATTCTCCCCTCTTCACTGCTATATGCTAAAAGTATTAGTCACAAAAAGAGAAACTGGTTTTGCAAGGATTAACCATGAAAAATGTTCACATATGCTGCTACATAAATTTAACAGAAGTTTTACAGCGTGTACAATGGTAAATTATAAATACAATGACTAAATAGAACAATAGCAAAATGCAAAAAGCATTACATTTTCTAGGAAATCTAAGTACAAAATCTAAATATAATTTCAATAACATTAAATTCAATCCTTTGAGTTATGCATTTCCCAATTAAAGTCCATGGCAACAAACATAACATGATGCATTATAAAACTACAAAATCTCTGGAATAGAAAATTACTTTCTTGGATAGCAAGATTAACATTATCATTTGATTAGCCAATGCCCAATACTATTTTGGATGAGATTAGTTTCCTTTTAATTACCCATGTGTTCACAGTTTGAGGTACTTCATTACATGCACACTTCGAACCACATCCATCTCTCCCATTACACCTTTTCAATTACAATGAAAGTAGAATAAAATTACATTATTATATTCACATTTTAATTTGTACTATAACTATTAATCTTTTCCTAGCCTTTAACCAGCTGGATGAGTATGATGACATAGTATTTTTCTCTTCTAAGCACTCTTCTCTTCTGACTAGAACCTTTTGTTCTTTTTTTGAGATGCAGGTAAAAACCAGTTTAGATTCTGTCATATATTTATAGGTGTACGATCAAGGTAGAAGTGTGTTAATTATTTAAAAACTTTCAGTGGGTTTTGAATACATCAAGTTTAATTTCATTTTTTCAATTTTCAAATCCGAACTCAGTAGAAGTTTCAAAATGTGACACACAAATATAAATGTGATTATTATGAAAATACAAGCACGTCAAGACACTAGGAATATCATATGATAGGCAACACAGGCCACATTCAGCTCAATGAATTATGTCTTTTCCAGCACCTCTTTATATATCACATTCCTTCCATTAGATCTTGTGAAAATTTTAGACTTTTGAATAAGACTTTCCATCAACTGCATCATGGTGATATTCTTATAGTCTAATATAATTCTTATATTCTTAACCTACATTAAAAGACTTTTTCCGATGGAAATGAATTTATTTGTGGAACATTGTCAAAACAGACTCACCAAGAAAACTAGGTGGTTAATTCCTACTGAAATGAGATTTCAATGTTTAAATTGTTTAATAATTTTTGATACCCACATCTCAAACACAGAAAAAGGTGTCTTGACACCTTTAGAACAGGTGAACTTTAATGGGTGTTTAAATACCTAACTATAAATTAGGTGACAAATTTACCTTCACCTAGCCATAGATGACCAAATCCCAATGACTTATTATCGTATATCTGTGATAATTTTTATCTCAGATCCATGCCTTCACAGTTTCTGGGAATGTAGGCTACCTCAGTGGAGTTGGGATCCAAAAAATAATAAGAAATTGAGCCTTAATTTGGGGTTGGAGGTAGTTCCTTTGCATCTACTTCATCAGCATTGAAAATTAATGCTAAGCAATGCTGGATTTAACTTACTGCCTTGGCCAGTAATGTTTTTGTTCATTGTTTAAATACATAAATATTACTTACTGATTAGAGAAATTCACTGCTAATGTAAACTAAATTTTATAATTTCATCAATATGAGGGGAAAATCTGAGAAAATCTCTAGCTTTCTCTTGAACAGGGGTTCCCCACTGTAGAAATAGTAACATTTCCTGAGACTGTGACTGTACAGCCCATAAAGTACTTCTAGCCCTTTAAATCTCAAACCCATGTTTCTTACCTAGTGAATATTTTAAAAAGAGAGCACCAGACATACAAACAGAAAATTAATTGTTCTATAATAGACTATAAGCTGTGATTAAGATAGAACATAAACTTGAACAATACCTGAACCAAATCTCATCATTTGTGAATGTTCCACTACAGGCTAATTGGTTTGAATTCTGATGTGTAACAGTGACCTTTAAAAATCTTTAGTACTTGTGTGAAATTGTAAAAAAGTAAAAAAAAAAAAAAAAAAAAAAAAAAAAGGTAAAAAAAAACAAACAAAAAAAAAGGCAAAAAACTAGTCAGCCAAATCTGACCATTACTTTTTTTAACCTGGATTCCAAATTCAGGTAAGTAACTAAATGTCTGGAAACAAATGAAATCTTTAGATTATTGTGAACAATAACAGAAAATGAGATAGATGTTTATCAGATTCAGTGGTTTGCTAGACTACAGTATGCCCAGCTGAAAAGGTTTTCTGTTTGTTTACTTCATGGATGTACCCGAAAATAAGGTATGAGATGCTATGTTCTGGGTCAGGAAAGCTAGAATATGCTGTTTATTTTGCCTGTTATCAATAGATCATCTAAAATTCTCTCTCATATGACTTAACTTCCAGAAAGGAAATCAGTTGGTTCAAGGACACTTAAGTATTTTTCTGTGTAAACCTTGTTACTCTCTAATACAGTATTTCACATATACTGTTTCCAGACAATGAAAAGTCTAGAGAAAAATCAAATATCAGAATCAGATTAGTGGTTGGCATTGTTCTTTTGTTTGTTTTTATTTTTAGAATTGAAGGGTGCAGGGTTTTTCTACATAGTGAAAAGATAGGTAACCACTTTAAATAACCACTGAAAGAGTGAGTTATGAGGGTTGTTTCACCGTTCAAGTGGATGAGAACATTCTAGAGTTTTCTGTACCTTGGATGGAAGCTTTTTTTTACCTCTTATTCTTTCAGAGTTGTGATATGCAGGTGTATCATGAACCTGAAATCCTTGAATTTGTACTATATATATATATACTGTACAGGAAATAAAGGCAAACTATATCATAGCAGCTCTTCTAAAACTAAAGCAGCCAATTATTCTCCTTCCTTCTCTCCAATCTGAAGACATATCAATTGTCACAGGAAGATAAAAAAATAGCTTGCATTCAATATGTTAGACAAGTGCATTCAGCACTACCTTTATTTGCTTATCTTCAAATTTCTAATATGATTTACTGGTGCAGTTAATCTGGAAAAACTACATATATAATTCTTTTTCACACTTTTTGAATTAAACAACACAATAAAATCAGTTTCACCCATTGACAAGATCTTAGATAATCTTTGTCCCATGTCTCAGATCTCCTCTGTTCTTTTAACATGCCCATACCTTTTACCTTCTCATTTGAGCAAGGAAAAATAATTTGCTCCCTGCTATTAGACTGAATATAATTTTTGAAAGTGATCCAGTGCATCTTAGTTACACTATTCCTGTTGTCTCCTTGCAGATTAACTGTAGGTCTAGTAGATTAATTCTTCCTGATGGAAAGTCAGAACAAACCCATTTCCTATGCCATTCTCCATGAAGTTAAGCCTCAGTGATTATACTTTCCTTTTATTCTGTCACTTTCCTTGGTTTTTTATCATAGTGTATAAAAGAGTTTCTTGCTCTATAAAAGGATTGAAGACTTTGAAGTATGATGGCCAAATGTGGGTCAATAAAATAAAGCTCTCCACTGTGTAGACAGCTAGAATATAAGGACATATGTCTAAGACCCCACAAGGGATCACTGAAAGAAGGACTTTCACCTTTAATGGTGTAGTATTTCCAGTGGTATGAAGAATACTTAAAATGTTTGCCTGCTCCAAAAATCTCCATCATAGGCAAGTACAATGTCTGATCATATATACTTCCAAGTACACATAGGTGATTCTTCAGTGATGATATAAGAATATCCTGTGAAAACTCTTTATTTATCAGAAATTCTTCTTTCTGAGTGCCATTTCAGGCAAATGATACATCTTACCTTGAAGTCCTGTCAGAAAATCAAAGTGCAAAAAAAAGTGACCTAAAGCAATAATAATAGTAAGGAAAACTAAATTAAAGATATCTCAATAAGACAATCAGTAGCAGTCACTAACAGAACCTGCACCTAGCCTGAGACTTGCCACTCGCTGATTCTCATTTACATCATAAGATCTTCACAAGTAGCATTTGCAAAAATGTTCAGGGTACTCTAATTTTTTCATGCTGAAGTAGAACAAATATTAACAGATCAGAGAAGTTATATTTATTTCTCCAAATAAAAATAATCTGATTTCATATACTATGTGTTATACTGCTAATTCAAAATTAATCTTTATTATCATCCTAGAAACTGGAATGTTATTTGAACTTTCATTTTGCGGATACCTATGTGAACGTATAATGCCTCCTGAATATGAACATATAACACCTCCTGAACCCTACGAGATTTCTATGTGAGTCTTTTAAATCAATGTATGAGGCTGGAATCAAACCATAACAATTAACTTGGAATTGCTTGAAAAGCTCCATAGAGGTAAATATCAAATACTTGCTGAAAGTGCCATGGAATTTGGATATAAATTAAATTGGGATATTAGATTAATGTTTTCCTTTTGAAAATTCCAACCCTAATATATTTTAGTTAAAGTACAGCCACTGTTGGAATCTCTGAGAGCTTTATCTTAATGATATTTTAAAAATATTTGCCAAAGGCATACTATCTTTTAGAAATTCCACAAGATTTTGCTAGAAGTTTCCACCAGTGTAACCTAGCTCCTCTACTGTTTTTCATCATGCGTGAGAAGAATATTCTAAATTTAACAATCTGTTCGGGAATTTCCTTTAATTTTTCAATTAGTGCTATAAGCTAATACAGCACAAATATATCTGAAACAGTAAATTTCCTTTATTTTGATCCTTCCCATCCTGTGACATACCTTTCATAGCAGGTCCAAATGGCTTCAGAAAAATGTAGACATAGTATTTTCCAGTATTGTCAAGTTTTACTTCTGTGGACTCTGCTCATAAGGACAGAGGAATTTTAGCATATTGCTATGCAAATATGCAAACTTAACCTCAATACCAAAGCTACTTGTACATTTGGCCGGCTGGCTCTCTGCTCATGTGCAGTCATGCCCTCGGGCACCTGTGTGCCTCTGTGGGTTTTAGCTTTCATCTTCAAATGATCCAACTCTTCAGTGGGATTGTCTCTTATTTTAATGTTCCCTTGGAGTAGATATACATTTATGGGATAAAAATCTAAGTCTATATGCATTACAAAATGCATTGCAAACCGTCTTAGCCAGCTCTGTCTGAATAAATTTATTATTCATGTTCCTTACTTTATGTTTCAGAAAGTCATTTCAGGACCCACAAACTGGTTATAGACAAGCAACCAAGTTGCCTGGTCTAACAAGTTAATTCCTTTCAGCTCCTTTGCTCTACCTACCTGTATACCTAGGCTAAGTTTAAGACGAATTCAAGTTAGATTGCTTAGTGGAATAATAAACTGTCTCAAATTCGTCACAAAATATCATGGGCAATTAGCACAGAACAGTTCCTGCATGGTAATTTCATAATCTTAACATGTTCTACAGTAATTTGCATGTGCATTCTGATGCAGAAATATTCTTATGACTGAAAAGCACATAAGTCTTTTAATTTTTTCAGAATTAAAATATCACAGTGTCAGTGCTGATGACCAAAAAGGACAAGGTTACTCCTGTGACTCTCCTGAAGTTACAGAATCACAGGATCACCAAACCACAAAATGACTGATGTTGGAAGGGACCTCTGCAGGTGATCTGGTCCGATACACCTGCTCCAGCAGGGACACCTGGAGCAGATAACCCAGCACCATGACCAGGCATCCTTTGAACACCTCCAAGCAGGGATGTTTCACTTTATGGGCAAGCTGTAACTGTGTTCAGTCACCTGCATTGTAAAAAAAAAAGTGTTTCCTTACATTTAGAGGGAATCTCCCCTGTTTCAGTTTGCGCCCATTGCCTCTGGTTCTGTTACTACTGAATGGTTAAACACAGGTGCTGCAGATTCATTTGTAGCTGAAGAAGTTAAAGTCATGTTTTAGCATAGGATTGAAAATGTAGTAGTTTAGTCACTTCCTGTTTTTTCTACAAAGCACATACCATAGGATGATTTCAAGCCATATTTAAAATGCACATTTAAAATTCATGGGAGCTAAGATGTGATATATGTCTGCCCCTTATTTCATAGCACAAAGACATAAGACACTTGACTGACTGAAGTAGGAAAAACTTGACTGCATATTTTTTCTTCTCATATTCATTTGAGCTCAAGTTCAATTTTGCATGACAGTTAAGAACAAAACGATAACTATTTTGAAAAATGTTCTGTAACACCTGGAAAACTAAGACCAGTATTTCAGTGATCCATTTTTCCAGTTTATCTTACATAGGCTTCTATTGGTTCTTGTCCATTAGTACTTGTCTCTTTTCTTCCTTGTCAATGAATAAAGTAAAATGAAATCTTTAGCATGCATAATATAATTTATTATGAATTGATGATACGCTCATTTCATGTATTTCAGAAAATGAGAAAACATTATGATCATGCTATGATTGTTGAAGTTAAGCAACATCTATAGAAACAAAAACCCCACATTTTTTAATTATGTCAATTTAATTGCACACAGAATAGGCACATTGAATTCAAGAGACAAGCGGTGTTAGAGGGTACCTGAGGAATTTCAGTATAATATAGTCTAGTTTATCTTTAAAATCTTCCGTCCTAGAGTAAATTAATCACCTCTTTTGAAACTTAAGCTCATAAAAATATCACTTCAGTCTACCCTAACCTTCCTTACTACATTAATGTTATTTGCTGCTTATATTCATCTCTACCCCATTTCTTCACCAAGAATATTGTTACTATGTTTTTTAATCCTTATTTACAAGAAACATATTTTTTGAATATATATTTTATAAAAAGCTTGAATACCTGCCTCCAAAACTTCTCTTTTCTGCTTGTTGCTTTTATATTTACTTGAAAAGACACTATAGTAACTTACATACCGATGTATTTATTCTATACTAAACATGCACAGAAAATAATAGGAAAGTACGAATACCAAGGGTCACAGTTTTTTGTATGAAACAGGAACAGTGAAGTAAAAAGACAGGGAAAAATGAAGTCATCATATGACTTCAATGCTGAATAATTACAGGGTTGTCTATAGCAGTCTTGAGAGCTTTTTGCAGCAAGCATGCCATATTTAAAAACTGAAATGTGAGCTCTGTAAGCTCAGTAAGCAGCTAATGATGTTTTCTGTTAAGAGACTAAGCTTTCTGGGAAATCCTATACTGTCAAGGAGCTGGAGCCAGCAATGGAAAAAGGCCAAATTTAATAAAGAAAATCAGAATGATGGTACTGTAACAACCCGAAAAAGGAAAAGAAATCATTCTATTTCTAAAATAACATCCTGCCAAGTTGTCATTGCTGTTTGATTATGATTTTATTATTCAGTGCAAATAAACAGGAGCACAGACAGTTCTCCTTTGTGCAAAACTCCTTTTTACTTAGATTTTCATAAGTGCGGAAGTTTCATTAGGATTCCCCAATCATTCTACCCCTGCTTGCCACATAAATTCTTCTAGCAAACTGGGAGTGAGAAGCTAACTACGAGCACTATATTGTACTGCATGAATTATCTACATTGTCAAGTAGCTGTACTTTGAAATTACCTTATGGTAGGGGAAGGAACTAGATATACCATTGAAGTATCTTATTAGGAATTCTATTTTTCTATATTGTAATGGCTCCTGGAAGCAGAACAGAAAATAAATACTCCTGAAACTGTCCATATTAACTCATGAAGATTTAGATTCACCCCCCAAAGTCAGCGAGCAAGCAAGAAAAAAAAAAGGGGAAGCACTATTTGCTTACAGAAAAAGTGTCACAAAAGTAAAATTGAATAATTGGTTAGAATGTTTATGTAGTGAGGATCATCTCACTTTCCTATGAGAAAGCAAAACTCAGATTTGGGACTTAGAATCTTTATTAATTCTAAGGTTGCAGCAAATTATATCTCTAACAACCAAGCAAAACAAAGCCCAAACCATAACTCCTTTTAAAAGATAAATAACTTTTAATATGTGTTCATGAATAGCATAATAAATATTTACATTAGTGATTTTACTTACAGATTTAAAATGGCATCTAATTTCAGCATTTCCACATCAACTTGATCCTACTGTAACTTTTAATTATATATAAAAAACAACAATTAAAATTCTTTAAGACATCATGGTAGTTTCAGGTTAATGTTTATGCCATCCTTCTCTTTAGGAAAGTAAATAATGATCATCATATTTTGACTAACATAAAAAGAATGGACAGTGCCCTAGGAAGTTTCAAAATGTTTTGGTGAGAGAATGAACTCAGTATTTTGTAAAATAAGCCTCAACTGTCCTGGGATTTTACTATGTCTGTTCCTACCATAACAGGAAAATGATCAAGTTCATCAAAGGGAAATGTCAAATCATGCAACTGGGATTTGACAAGTTCACCCTCCAGGAGAGTCTAGGGACCAATGACTTGCAGAAAAAAATCTGCCCGTTTGAATGGACAATGAGTTGAATCTGGCTACAAGTGTATCCTTGTGGCAAAAAAAAAAAAAAGCCCCAAAACACCAGCCTATAGCAGCATCAGGAAGACGGTGAACAGAGGTGATCCTTCTCTCTAATCTGCACCAGTAAAATATATCTGGAGTGCTGAGTCTATTTCTGGGCTGCTCAGTACAAGAGATAAATGGATGTGTGGTACAGCAGGTACAGCAAGACACCACAATCCAGAGGAACTCTTAAGGGACTGAAGCACCTGAAATATGAGGAAATGCTAAGAGATTGTTCAGCCAGAAGAGAAATCAGAGATATCTTATAAAAATATATAAATATTTGATGGAAAGGTGCAAGGAAGATAGACTCTCTTCACCCTGTGCCCCAGTGACAGAGGAACAAGAATGGACACAGGTGATTATTGTTTGGGGTTGTTTTTTTTGTTTGTTTGTTTGTTTGTTTTTCTAATTTCTATTGAAATACAGGAATTCCCATTTAAAATTTTTAAAAATAAACAACCAGACCAAAAGGAAACCGAAACCACCACTCAAACAAAATTTAAAAAAACCAACAAACCAACTTTTATTTTACTGTGCAGTTGATTGAGCATGCTAAAAAATTGCCCAAAGCAACTGCTGAGGCTTCATTCTCAGAGATATTCAAAACCTGATTATATGATCCTGAGGAACCTGTTCTAGATTTTCTTGCTTTAAACAGGATGGTTGGACTGGAAGATCTCCACGGGAATCTTCCTACCTCAACCATTCTGCAGTTCCATAACACAGGTCTCTCTGAGAACACACAGCCCAAGGTACATATCAATTAATATTGTTGTTGTTGACAACACTAGATTGCTAACTCTTGTGTATTGACAAATGCATACTGTAATTTGTGATAATTACCATATATATTAGCCTCAGCATGAGCTTTATATCTTCAATAAGATTAAAGTTTTTATGTTTCAGACTTGAGTGGGCTTTTTGTCCTTAATTCTGGTGCATTAACTTTTTGTAAATATTTTTCTATGACCACTTCTTTGAAAGAGGTTTTATAAAACGTACAGCTTGATTGTAAAACTGTTGTTCATTTCATTTTATTTTCAACACTTCCGAAATGGTGCTAAGCAACAGAGGATATTGAAAATTTCAATGGTTTAAAAAATGTTACCGCTATTTCTTTCCAGGAAAGAACATTTCCACACCTTTAAAAACATAAAACCATTGTTCCTATTTTAAGCACAGAGTATTATAGAGAACAGAGTATACCAGGCTACGTTCAGTTTCTATTTTGCAACTAGTAAGCATATATTGACTTTTTTAGGTCAGTATTAAGCTTATTGACTGGAGGATTTAATATTTACAGTATTTTGCCAGAATCAATATGATGACCTTAAGGAGGGAAAGAAAATGTCTTTGAGTCAACTAAATAAAAGTGTTTTCTGTTTGTACCAGAAACCTCCTGATGTTTAAATATATCTATGGTGAAAAATACAGAATGTAGTTACAGTTAACAGCTCATCATTCTTTGTGTCCTGGGAGCTCTGTATTTTTAAACACCAAAAAATTAGTACTTTTAAAAAAAATTATGAGACTTTGTAATAGTATCTGATATTTCAAATCCTTTCTTTTTGAGAGACAACTAATGTCACATTTGACTCCACAGATTTCAGTTTCAGAGAAATTGCATTTTATTTTTTGCTTTTAAAATTTAAAGCATGCCTCTCACTTTTTTGCTAGCCATTAGTGCAAATTAGGGTCATCTCAAAGTAGGAGGAATTTATTCCTATTACTTTAGGCAGAGTGGCTTTAAAATGCTATGGCACCCCCATCTATTCTCAACTTTTTTAATGGGGATGATCAGAAAACTCCACAGAAATCCTGTGATTTTTTTTTTTTTTTGATGTGTATTTGAAATCCCTATTACTTTATGAGGTATTATATGTGAAACAGAAGTCAATGCAATACAGCACAGTAATGCTCCCCCCTGCACTGTGCCATGCATTGTTATGCTGTGCTATACCTGTTATCTATGATGTTGACGGCTGATTTGTATTTGTCAGTTTATGTCATATGGTCTTCTACATCCTTCTTTAGGGAATGTGCTTACTGCTTATTTTTTATGAGAATAAAAATAAAATAAGAATAAAATATAAATTTTGCCAAACAGTACTGACTTAGCAATGCTTGTTGCACATTATTCTTCAGACCAAAACAATGTGCCACATAGTTTGTTTTTTAACAGAGACATAGAGAAGTAGCAAAGTACCTTCCAATGTTTGTATAGAAATATATAAATGCTAAATAATTCTGTTTGGTTTTTTTTTTAAATTTATTGATGTATTACGTATTTTCTTAAATAAATCTATATTTTCAAGTTTTCTTTTTATGGTGTTTGCATTATTAATGTCTCTCATATTTTGTTTCAGCAATTCTAAATGTTACAAATGTCAGTGGAAGTCCATTGAAAGGAGTAACAAACCGAGAAAATTAAAGTGATTTAATTTTTCTTTAAAAAATTTTGTCCATAAAAGTTTAAGTATTAAAACTGGTCATAGATCAGATTATTCTGGTTTTTGTATTCTGACTTCAACTCATTTTGAGATGTTGTAGAAAATCTGGAAACAGAGACTGAGAAAAAAATCACTAAAATGTCTAAGGCAGCATATAAATTTGCCCCCCAAATAAACTTGAAAATAATGTTTTTAAAGGGAAAACCTATCATTTCTTGGGTGCAAAAGTAAGGTTTTTCTTAATTTTCAAATGTTTTTAGAGATGCCAAAATATAAATATTTTTGTAAAAGCAGGTGCTATTTAGTATTTACGTCTTCGCACTTGATATATTAATGAAGACATTCAAAGACACAATTCATAAAATAATTCATAAAATAATTGAGGAATCAGTTTTAAAACTGATTTTTAATGCATATAAGCTATTTGACTGTGGTACTGTCACCACTAAAAATTAACTGATATGTTGATATACACAACAGAACACCTTTAAGGAAATAAAATTGTCTTTTCACGTTAAAAATGCCAATTTTTCTATTACAAACCTCAAAATCTCCTGGGATGAAAATGGAAACAAAAGAGCTACAGAAATGTCAAAAGGAGCACTTCATGATGTCCTAAAAGCTTATTTACTCTAAGAGAAAAATATAAGGGGAGAAGAGAGAAAGTGTCTGTAACAATCCACAGTACATGAGCTGTTGCTGAGATACGGTGTATTTCTTAAGGAAAAAATTTTGACCGTGTGCAATATGAATTCTTACTCTATGTTACAATGAAAAAAAATAGTATTTACAGAAATAAAAAAAATACTCCTCTCTCTTAAAGCTACATTTTGGTTTGCTTTTATTTTCTTTCCCTCTGGATGAAAATATACTTTTCCTTGTATTTTTATCTAAATTATTCCAAAAGCAGATGGAAGGTATATTTGATTTCATATTAGTATGGAATGAAGATTGAAACATCATCAGAATCTGTCTTACTCATTAAGGGCCTAAGTACACAGATTTAGCTCTTTTCTCTTGCCTTTTCTCCTTTGCTTTTCTTCTACCTAAATCATTTGTTTAAGTACAGGCTATATTTTTTCTCACCTTTTCAGCAAACATAGCATGAATAATGAGGAAGGTAAAAACAGAAGAAAAGCTGTGCAATGTCAGGCTAAAGGTTAATCTAGAGAAAGGTACATTTACGACAACTCCAGCAACAGCCAAAAGCAAAGGTCTAACAAGGAGCAGCAGGCACAAAATAATTTCCTAGGGTACTTCCTCCTCTCTAAATATTTGGGGCAGAAATAGGTTTTGAGACAGGTATTTTCTTCCTGTTTGAAACTCGTGGATGGGTTTCCTCTCCCGTGTTTGTCCAACCTGCCTTTTGATGCCGTGTAATGCAAATCACTCTAACTCAGACTGTGGTTGATGCTACTCACAGGCAAATACTGTTTGTTTCAGATGTTCAGCAAAACCTCTACAGACCTCTCAGTAAAAGAAACTAAACACCTATTAAGGTGAAGAGAGGCTTTTTTATTTTTTTCTTGCTTTTTTCTGTATTTATTTTTAATGTTGCAGAGATGACATGGCACTTGTTGTTTCACGATTGCTATAAAAGAAGTTCCCAAAATAATTCTCAAATTGCTATGTCTTAGGCAGTTTTCCTGACCTCTTAAGCTGTCCTGTTTCCTTTTTGATAGGGAACAAACACTTTCTTCCTTTTTCTTATTGAGCTATTCCCCTGAAAAATTGCAATATACCTGTCAAATGGAAGTATATTAATTTTCACTTTTGATATATTTTCCATGAAATATGAAATATTTTCAGACAAATGCTAATATTTTGTCAACAGAGAAGAACACCATCTACTCTAAGGAAAAATACATGAAAAAAGTTCCTTGTTGAGCTATACTTTGAATGTTTTTCACCAACTGTATATATCTTCTTTTGAACTAAAACTTGCAAAAATTATATTAAATGTGTAACTTAACCACATGTTGAATTATGGTGTCTTTGTGGAAAGATTTTCCAATTACATTCAGACTGACAGCTTCTGTAAATAATAGCCAAGTTCCATAGCAAATGAACCTTAAATTCAGTTTTAAAACTACATTTTCATATCATACATCTTTTCCTACATTTATATGAAGAAAAGTATAGAGAAAAACATGTGTATAATTGATAAATATATTAAATGCTAGCATTGATTAAGGAAAAACTTCCTGGAAGCAATAAAGGGAAATGCTTGTTTCCTAAAAAAAAAAAATCACTTTTTAAAAATATTGTTTAAAAACTAATTATAAAATAGACTATTTATATTTTAAAGAAAATGGAAATTAGTTAGGGAAAGTGACTTTTACCTCTGAGTCCAGTTATTCTGACAAATGTCCCTAAGATTATCTTGGTCACTCAAACCCATATAATGCATAATCACTATTCATAGAATTGCATGTCATCCACCATGTTGATGTTTTGTAACCACATAAATGTGAAAATATGTTTTTACTAAATATTGTCATCCAAACAAAAGATGCATTGCAGCTAGGCTGTATTTACACCAGTAGCTCTGCCTTGTGGTGTGATCTAGTCCAAGTACACAATGAAGAATTGCCTTTCAAAACATTTGTTTCATATTTGGATTTGTTGCATAAGCTTGGTTTTTGATAACCTGAAATTTAGAAGCCTATATTTTCAAGTATAAGCATGACTAATACAACAAAATATTTCAAATATGTTAACATGAATTTGACACAAACAAAATAGTAGAAGATATGTTAACATATCTTAAATCCACGGTGGTTTTTAAATTTTTTTTTCCCCTTTAAGACAAAATCTGTTGAAAAATAAGATATGGATATTTCTGTTCATCATATTCTCACTTGCTTAATGCAGATTATCTACAGTTTCTGATAAAAATTAGAAGTTACTGAAAGACACTTTATAGATCTTATGAACAATCTGAATTTGACAGAAGAAATGTAATTTCTTCTCAGCCTACAGACAGTTTATTTAAGACCCAATATGCAGCCACAAGCAGAATTTTGTTTCAGAGCTAATTAATGATTGCCTGATTTGAAAGTGTGTAAATTAGGATACAGGAACTTTTCCAGACTATCTGCATTAGTACAGTCTTCACCTTTTGCAAATACCAAAGTTTAGTAGTCTGAGTTTTATTTATTTTTAATGATTTTAAAATGTGTAAATATCATCTAAAAGAGCTGATTAAGAGGAAAAAATTACCCTGATAACTAAAAAAAAAATCTCGAATAATTGTGGATGAAGAAAATCAAATAAGAGAGCCACCACAAACTAAGCAGTTGTATAAGGGGAATTCCTTAATTGATATCCAGTATGTATTTTTTTTATGATGCTATAGAGAAAGTCCCTAAAACTTAACAGATTAAAAATATTTATTTTTGAAAATAAAATTTTTTTGTTAGAATTCAGCATAGAAGTAACAGAAGCATGATAACTGTTTGTTTCCCTCCATATCTATAAAATTAAAAGAGAGCAGCCTTGTCAATTTGTATTAATAATATGTGTGACAATTATAAAAAAGCAAGCTGAAGTAATTAGAAAAACAAAACAAAGTGTTTGAATACAGTACTTTTAATGGAAATGAGGGCTGTGCCTTCATTAAAACAATATGAGCTGATGCAAAACAGCAGTTATATGCCTTGATTAAGGGAAGAGTTACAGATGCTTCAGTGAATCCTTCAGAATTTTGAGTTCTTTTTAGATGCTGTATTCTGACTGGATTATTTAAGATAACTTTTTTAGTTTCTCAGCCATAATGCCTGACCTTTACAATATTTTGACTGGGAATATCAGTCACCTCTGACCTCAACACTGAGATACTGGAGATAACGAGGTGGTGAGGTTATAGTTGATATTCAGAAAGCAACTTAATGAATAAGCAGGTATTTATAGAAGTTACAGATAAATAAGCAAGTGACTGGATGGAAAGGAATTGCGATGTGCCATGATATTATTTGCAGAACACATATATGAAGGCAGGTTATTCTCTGTTCAAAGAAGGGTAATTAGCGCTGTTCTGTGAACTCTGTGTAAGTGGTACTGCTCCATTTATTGTTACCTTCAAACCTGTATATTGCAAGACTCACATTATGTCTCTTATTCCTTCTACAGCCTAAGAGACCCTTCAAGCTCCTCAAGATTCTCCCAAAACAGTATTGAGCCACATACCTGCAATGTGCCTGGGAAAGCACTCTTGGGCTCATTGGCCTGACAGCAAAACACAGGGAAACAGAAGAAATGCCCAGCACTCAGTGCAGGGTGGTCATAAAAGCATAGCTTGAAATATTAACCCGAAAAAGACAGACTACCTCGCCAAAACAGAACTAATGTTTCTGCTTCAGCTGATTCTTTAAAAGCTGAAGAAAAAGACAGCCTGCTTTTTTACCTCTCTTCCTCCCAACCCCACTTGTCAAAATACAGTCTTTTTCTCCTAGAGTGATGTGCCAAAACAACAGAAAACCAAAACTGTTTCCTGACTGTAGGGTGAGATTTCATAGACAATTAAGATCCCTGAAAGAGATGTGAGTAGGTGCCAATGGGATGGTAATGTAGGCATGAGGCCTAAAACCATGGTAATATGTGGTAAAAGGAATTTCACGAGAAAGGGACTAAAACTCAGGCGTGATAGGCTGCTCATGGGGTTGATAGGTTATCAGGCTGGATAACTGGCTCAGAGGGGAGGAAGAGGGAGCAAAACTGATGTGTCATGGCTCTGTTCTGCTCTTGCACAAGAGCCATGGACTTTGTAATCAAAGCTTTCAATATCATAGAAAGTGCCTGGCCCCCTCCCATATATGACAGCAGCAACAGGGTTTTGACTACAGTCAGGAACTGATTGCCCAGGGAAGTTATGCATCCCCTTCACTGGAGATATTCAAGAACTGTTTGGATGCAATTCCGTGCAATGTGTTCTAAGATGACCCTGCTTGAGCAAAGAGGTTGGACCAAATGACCTACTGTAGTCCCTTCCAACCTGACCCATTCTGTGATTCTGGGATGAACTTAAATATAGGACTTCTTTCAGATGTGATTGAGTCAAATAAAGTTTTCTTCTCTCTCTCCTGGTTATTGACTTTTTGCAGTAGATGAAAATCAAGCAGTCAAGGGAGTGAAAATCTGTTCTCCTAATAGATTATTCCTTAAAACACTTCAAATAATCTTTGATGTTCATTTGGGGAAGACTCTCTTTGCATTCTCAAATACATCAAAAAAAGGACTTCCAAACTACAGTTTCCTCATCCTCTTGTTAGAGAATATATCTCTGCCTCTGGGAATTCTATTTCAAGAAATAAATTCTTTTTTCTTTCTCCAGCATAACACCTTCATTCATGTGGAGAAGGTGAAAAAGAAAAATGCTGCTGGCCTAAAAGTTGGCTGTGTGCAACTGAAATATCCTGAGAGCTTTGTGTGCAATCAGCTAAATACCAAAATCAAAAATGTTTAAGAATATGGGCAGAAAATGAGCTTTGACTTAACAATGGCAAATTAAGTTATTAAAACATTTCACTCATCGGAAAGCAGAAACATGCTTTACAGCCTATTTCTCAATATAAGCTACTCAATAACCTTTGAACTATGGATTTCAGATTCTTGCAGGAAACCCACTTTGAAAGTTGCAGCCCTACACTTACTACTAGTAAATATACAATAAACAATTTTATTAACAAACATATTTTATTAAATAATCTGTTTGTATGATGAGAGGAAATATTTATTAGATGGGTGGAATACATTATTTGGTCAAAACTTACATTTATTAACATTTTTATGATCTTGGTATGATAAATTGTTACAACTTTTCTAAGTTTGGCTAATGTCTTGCCACATAAGGAAATAAATAAAAAAACATGGAAGAGTTCTAAACTGTGTCAGCACAGTTATTAGGATCATGTTACTCTAGAGATGGTTGAGTGAAGAACTCATCCATCACTCAAGTTGTTCAAGAATAAACTCAGCATGAGTGCCTGTTGTACAGAGTAATTATCCAAAACACACTAGATGTTATCTTTGAACTCTGAAATAAGACAATAAATACATATGACCTGGCAATTAATGAAAAAATATTCATGGGAACATTGGCACTGAATAATAAGGCGAGGATCCTTTTTCTGGATCATACTTGCCATTTGCAAACTGAAGTATAAATACTGAAATGCAGCCCCATGATCAATACAGAAACTCTAGCCTTTATTTTTGCTTCTTTGGTCACATCTGGTCATATCCCTTCCTTGCATTTGGACAGTCTTGATCCTAAATATTATAACCACAATTTCAATGAAGTTTTCTTGATTTTGAACAGTATTATATTTTGTCTTTTCCAGATATTTTTAACTGGTTTGGTTTTTTGTTGTTTGTTTATTCATTTTTGTTTGTTTTAAATAAAGGGGGAAATATATGTCACTAATTTGACCTGTGTATTGACGTTAAAAGCTATCTTCTAGTTTCATGGTAGCCTATCAATATGTGTTATTTTACTGAAGATAAGAAATTTTGTCACTGAAGGTGGCAGAAAAAGGTCATCAGTAGCATTTAAAGAAAGGAATTATCCACAATCAAAGCACCCACCAAAATGCATGTTTGTTACAAGCATACTTGCAAGTAATGAGCAAAGTCACATAAACAAAATTTTTATTAATTTAAGTTTTTGCAGAATTTTTCTGTGTATTTATATTCAAGGCTTTATGTTAATACAACCACTATGGATCACAAGACCTAATTTATCTTTTAAAAATAATCCATGGGATGTTCATAGGTCTTCTAGCCTTCTGTTTCAGATGTTACCAGATTATAACAGATGAGAAAATACATTATGCTGCTAGGCCACTGTAGAGGGCTAGACCTAAGCATGTTTTGTCTCAAACATTCCGAGTTATTGCTACAGGAAAGGTGTGATTTGAGGAGGGGGTCCTGCAGAGGTGGGACAAAGCTGTTCTTATCCAGCTCCTGCTGCTCTTGAGACTCCCTGGAGAAGGGCTGGCTGTGCATGCACGAACAAAATAGCACAAAAAATCAAGTTTGCACAAGAGGCATGCACCAGCTTTACTACAAAAGGAAGCAGATAGGGAACCCACAGCCTCAGCTCCAGATAATCCACCTGTCAGGACCAAGGCAGGACCTGAGGGCTGGTAATATTCTTTGTTTTCTTCTTTGCTAGGCAAAGCACAGCTATTTGTATTCTACTCCATACTCCTTACTGAGGTTTCTTGTGGGATGGGGGAGCTTGTGAAAGTGTCTTGTGGCTTGTTAGCCAGCACCTCCTGAGCAGTTTTTTGTGGGAGTTGAGAACTTACTGAAGTGTACTGTATAAAATGTAGGGCTTGTTACCCTTCACTCTTCTGGAAATCCATTGAGAATTTAAGGGCTTGTTAGCCAGCACCTCTTCAGTCTAATCAGTGGGCTGGTTGCTGCAGTCATGGCAAATGTACAATAAAACATCGGAGCTCCCGGACATGTGGTCCGGTGTCTTTGCTCAGCCTGAGAAGAATTTTAAAGGAACATCATTCCCCCAAAGTGTTGTGACAGCCATGCATGTTTAAAACTAGCTTTCATGGATATTCTGCAACTTGTTTGTGTCCTTGAAATTCCCTCGTCTTCTTCATGCTTTTTATAAAAACACTTTTATAGAGAATGAACACAACTGTTTTAGACAAGGTAAAGAAATTCTCAATGACTTCTTAAAATTCATAATCACTTGAATTAGAAGCAGTGGGAAAAAGAAGCAATGAAAATTAAGAAGTATAAAAGCTGCAGTGCTGACTTATTGCCATATATAAATAATACCACAACAGAAAGTCACAATTATGTTGCACTACTGAATGAAATTAAACAAAACAAATTTTAAAAAAAGAACATTTAATATATGTATGCACCACTGACACTTGTGTCTGCATTAGTTCAAACGAAATCCTCATTCACAAAAGTTGAAAAAGGCACAGTCAAAATGGAAAAACACCATAATCAAGATAAGTATGGTACAATTAAATTAAAAAATAAAGTTAAGCAGTTAGAATAGCAACCACAGAACTAAATAATGTCACTTTTAGTCTGAAAGTATTTACAGAATCTTCCTTTTATTTGGAGTTAATGAAAACTGTTGAAAATAAGAATAAATGGAATTATTTTTTGTTCAGGAATTTGTGCTACCACGGGTTCATACATAAATATAAATCTCAAACAAGAAAGTCATTTCACACTTGCTAGCATTACACTATAAATGTCATCCCAAAAATAAATTCAGGTAAAGACAATTTTCAGCTCTATATTCAATATTTTGAAAACTTGAATTTTTTTCCATGTGACTAAACAGTAGAGCAGAAAAAATTATTGTAAGTCTGGCCAAGGGTTATGTTATTTGTGAGAGAAGAAAACAGGGATAACTCTTTGCAGCTTGACTTGTAACAACATTTATTTCCAGCTGTTCCATGCACATAGTATAGGCTAAATTTACATTGGGAATCAGGCTTGTAATTCTGATGGCTATAGCTCCACTAACTATATGAATGATTTTTGTCTCTTCTAAGGTCAGTTGAAAGATCTAATAATGTTTTAGAATGTATCCTAGGTGATCAACCAGTTAAGTTTTGGTCTTTTGTATTGTATTTGTTAATTTGGGAAGAATAGTTTAACAGAGCAATAGTGAAATAATGAATAATGAATAATAAAAGATAGCTTGGACAGTGGGAAAATGCCTACATTTCGTAAAAGGGATTAATGCTAAATATAGGATGTTTATTTGCATGAAAATATAGATGCAGGAAATCTGTGGATGATCTGAAAGTGACTTGAGACTCTTATGCAAAGTGGTGAAACGTCTTAAAAGAGTCATACTGTGTAAAACATAAAGAGGTAAATAAACTGATTTTTATATTTGTATAGATTGCAGTTCTTGTGAACTTGTGCTTGAGAGAATAGATTGATATGTGAGTTTGGAAAGTAATTGAATTTATACATGACCCATTCCCTGAGAGCTTTAGGATTAAGTGCACAGTATTTATTACAAATGTTACTTTGATTGTCATAGAATGGCCTAGGTTGGAAGGGACCCTAAAAATCAACTGGTTCCAGCCCCCTGCCACAAACAGGGCACCTTTCATTAAATGAGATTGTTCAGAGCTCCATCCAACCTTGCCTTGAACACATCCAGGAATGGCATCCACAACTTCTCTGGGCAACCTGTTCCAGCGCTTCATCCCTCTTACAATAAAGAACTATTTTTCCTAATATTTAACTTTATCCTACTCTCAGTTTGAATAAATTCACCCTTGCCCTGTCACTACATGCCCTTGGAAAAAGTCCCTCTGCATCTCTCCTGTGGGCTCTCTTCAGGTACTGAAAGGCCATAATCAGGTCAATCCAAAGTCTTCTCCAGGCTGAACATACCCAATTGTCTCAGCCTTTCTTCATAGGAAAGAAGCTCCATCCATCTAATCAATTTTGTGGCTCACCTCTGGACTTGCTATTATGTTTGGAGTAATAATTTTTTCTTAATTTGTGTGTGGTAGATAAGCAAAGGCTGATGGGCTTGAACTGTTGGATAGAAGAGCCATATTAAATACAAAAAGAAGCTCTAGTCAAAGACTGTTGGTGTGTTCCTCATCTATGTCCTTAAGAGCAAAATAAACTATTGCAATCTAAAACTGGTCCTCTCCTAGTGCAAGGTGAATGCTCAAGGTCTAGCCCACTTTTCATTTTAAGACAAAAGGGAAAAAAAATGTTGCTGAGACTGTTTAAAATTGTCAAGTGATAGCTTAGTTTCAGCAAGAAACAAACAAAAATAAAAAGCAGAAATCCTAGCAAAAACAATGTTTAGAGTTTTTTAAGAAAACTAAAATTTTCAGGAGACTGGACCAAAACAAATTGTTCGTTTTTTTATTTCATGGTGAAACTGATGTTATGCTAATTCAGAAGCTAGATTGGTTTTCTTTACACTGTTTTTAAGAAAAGCAAACTAACCAGTACCATTTGCAGTGCTCTAGTTTTCTGTGCCTTTAAGATGTCATTGGTGTATGGACATTGAACTGTGACAAACCCTTGCATTCTACCACTTTTTGTTATTCATGTGAGGGACTGACTTCCTGTCTTTTACTTAAGATACAGTTTAATCATCATCAAAATCACATTGAATTTAAAGGATAGACTGTTTCTGATTCCTACCTTGCTTTGGATGAGACTTTTTGTAAATATCACATTTCCTTCAGAAAGCTGCAAGTATAATATTTTCATATACTGCATTATGCCATGATTGTTGACTGTGCTGTACAAATGAGTAGGGCATACTGATGAAGAACACGGCTGCTAGAAATTTATACGCATTTTGAAAACACCCAATTGAGGATTTTGAATGCAGGATTGCAATCTTCCCAGATCCCCGCTATATCAGTAGTGATATAACTCAAATTTATAAAACTGAAACAACTTTTGAATATGTACTTCAGTCCTTATGGACAATTTTAGGCTACAAATTGCCATAATTCTGAAGCAATTTGAAGCTGACACAGCAGGTGAATATGTTTTAGGCTGAGGTACACAAGTGCTATGCAAGTCCTACACTAAAAGAAGATCATGCTTACACTGCACAGTGGAATATGCTATAGAAATACCACATATGTAGCAGTGCATCTCTATGATTTTTGGAATATGTCTATTTTAATTAAGCATTTGGAGAAATAGAGCTGATTAGTCCAGGCACAGTGTCACCCTCCAATGACTATCCTGCTTTTGCGAGTTGAATTTCCTTATGGCATATCACAGGGTCATGCAAATGCTCAGATTGAGGTTAGCTAGAGGTTCTCTCATGAAATTATCATTCAGTTCTGCATTATATAAATCAAGAAATCTATGCAGTTTGACTTGAAAAAGATCAAATCTGGAATTAAAAAATCAAATCTAAAATAAAAAGATTATAAGATATAGTCAAAACATTTCTGACATGGCTGTGGTTCTTTTTGTATCTAGGAAACCATATTTTATCTCTTACAGTATAATTTTAAAAAGGGTATCTTACAGTACCCTTAAAAAAAGGGTAAATGAAAACAGAATATTTTAAATTACTTACAAGAACATGAAGAAAGAGAGAGTATGTAAATTGTTCACAGGTCCTGAGACTTTATTTGGTTTATCACCTTTTGATGCACTAAAAGAGGCAATTTCGTTTGATAGTGGAAGATGGTTTTGTCCATGCTTTCCATTCCACTTTTACATAAATCCATTAAATATGCTTGACCAATACATTGTTACTTATGAAGAAATTTGTGATAAAAGATCTAATGGGAATATTCAGAATTTGCACTGACAGTTACATATAAGTCTTAAGTAGATTTGCAGATTGAATAGTTTATCTATCGTATTCCATTGCTGTATGGCAAAAAAAGAATACTGTCTAAAAATTATATAAAAATATTTTTGTAATCTTAATTAAGTTTTCCAACATTTTAGAAATCTGGCCTTTATCACAAACATTTTTTTCCTGTCTCCCTTTGATACACACACACTGTGATAACTTTCCTCTTGCTGTGGACACTTTATGAATGACTGGAGATGCATGGGAAGAGCATCATTTACTGCAAAAAACATTTTTATCATTTTCTTAGAAATCAGGCAAACAAAAAGTACTTCTAAGGTGTTTAAATAGATCAATCATCAGACTATACTTTAAGAGCTGAGTTGGAAAAACCTTTCACCCTCTCAGATGCAATGAATGTACATGAAAGAAAAGAAGTTTTTTCTGTTAGGCAGAAGTATGAGGTCAAAAGTTATATTTAAATCTCATGAGAAAGACAAATGCAGCTGTGTTATTTTCATTTTAATAGACACAGCCATATTCAAATCTACAAATTAAGACAAATATAATATTTGTTTTATGAGTTTCTTTGGACTCATTCCACAAAACAAAAGATAGCAAAACTGTTTCTTGCCTGTTTTCTGATTGTTTTGTTTTCATACAGAGAGGTGAAACAGGAAAATTGCATTCCAGGTGTCACATTCATATGAAGAAATTTTGCTAGATTTATAAGAACACATAAATATGGTTGAGTTGTTTGAATAGACATTAAAAAAAAGTAAAGGCTTGAAACTTCATGTTGCTCAGTTTCCAGACAAGTTATTAGAACAATTCTTAGAAGTCTAGCAAGGAATTTAACAGCAAAACTGTTCTGTTGCAGTGACTTCTCTAAGTTCTGCTGAAATAATTGCTGATTTGCTATACGTTAGAACCATTCAGACAAATGTTCAGAACATCATCTTTCTGTCAAACTGTCAGTTTTGTGTATCTCAGGTGATTTTAGGTATAAGCTGGTTTTCTATAACAAATTAAAGCTGTTGGATAGCTTTTTATGGATGACAACTTTGGAATAAGACACATAGATTCCACCTAAATTGTGTTTTCCACCATTAAGTTGTATTCAAAATCATATTAATTCTGTATCTAACCCTCGGAATGTAATTCAACAAACCATTGAAACACATTTAAGTGATGAGCATGCTGTGTGAGAGACAGCAGAAAATTATTACTGACTCAAACCAGCTGAAGTGTGTGTGTGGAGAGGGGGAGACAGGGCAAGTTCTGAAAAACTGGGATGTGAACTGCTCCACAACCCACCCCCCTGGAAACTCTAGTCTGCATTGACTGAATTTCAGAGTAATCTTTCTGCTTTTATACCAAAGTCATTCAAGAAATTCCACTGAAATTAGGAATTTTAAACTGCTTTAAACATAGATAAACTGAGAAGTTTTGAAATTGGAAATCAAAGTACAGAACTCAGATCTTTAATAATTCTAACAAGGGATATTTAAGACAAAGTTTACAAATCTGCACTGCTGGGTATCTAGTTTGCCTAGAATTTGACTTTAAAAGCTTCAAAATTCCCTCTGTAAGAGTGGATATTCTGCGATCTCTAAATGTAGTTGTCATCACCAGAACAATGGCCCTGAAAAAAGTATTTGGAAAATCATCAAACAAGAAACAATAATAGTAAAAAACATTTCTCTTTCAAAAAGTAGCATTGAACCAAATTTTCAATGTGGAATTCCTGTAAATTTGAAGAGTTCTGTCATAGAAGGATGGGAAAAAACAAGAGGCACTCTTTTTTTTTTTAATTTATTTTTTATTTATATTTCCCTTAAAGTATAGAAGTCAGATGATTGGATCTCTATTTTTCTGGATCACTTTTCTCCTCCTCTTTTTTTTTAAATGTAGATAGTAAATTTATCAGTCTACAGCCACAAAGTGCAATTTCTATTTCACTATGAATTCATTCCAGGTAGACTACTGATTGCAAATACATAATCTAAATTATTCAGTTCCTCCACATATTCCCTCATATATAAGACACATTCCCTCATGATATAATAGTTGATGACCCTTTTCCAATTAATTTTTAAACAAAACAGGCAAAAACAATGTTATCACAGGCACATGGTTTGCTGAGGACAAATATAATCAGTAAGAACATTCCTCTTAGACTGATTTCAGCTGATATGTCTGAAGCGTGAGATACTTTGCAGGTTCATAGCAGCCAAAAGGACAGCACTGAACAACATTAATCCATGAACAAATTAAGTGGCTTCCCAAAGGTTAAAGAAGACATATATGCACAAACAATGTCAGTCAATAAAATAAAACAGGTTTTACAGTGTCTGTGATGTGATTTCAGTGTCTGTCTGGCCATGCTGTGCCTGATGCCCCCCAGGACAGGGGTGGCCCTCCTGGCTGCCAGGGCACTGCTGGCTCATATCCAACTTGACCAGGACCCCCATGTCCCTTTCCATGGCACTGCTTTCCAGCATCTCATTCCCCAGGCTGTACATACATCCAGGGTTGCCTCATCCGAGGTAGAAAATCCAGCACCTTTTCTTGTAGATCTTCATATGCTTGATGATTGCTCAGCCCTCTGATTTGTTGAGGACTCTCTGCAGGCCTCCCTGCCTTTGAGGAAGTCAGCAGCTCCTCCCAGCTTTGCATCGTCTGCAAACTTGCTCAGTATCCCTCCCAGTCCTGTGTCCAAATCCTTTATGAAGATGTTGAAGAGCTCAGGGCTGAGGATGGAGCCCTGCAGAGCCCCACTAGTGACAGGTCACCAGGCTGATGTCACCTCGTTCACTGTAACCTTTTGTTCCCAACATGTGAGCCAGCTGCTCACCCACCACAGGATGTGTTTATCCAGCTGTGTGATGGACTTTTATCCAGAAGGATACTTGAAAGACAGTATCAGAATTCTGTACTGAATTCCAGAAAGATTACATCCATTGGCTTCCCGTGATCAGCTAGCTGGGTTACCTTGTCTTAAAAGCAAATCAGATTTGACAAGCAGAACTTTGCTCTCATGAAGCTGTGCTGGCTATAACCAATGACTATATTGTCCTTCAGATGTTTTTCAATAACTTCCAGAATAATCTTCTCCATAGCTTCACCAGGCACTGAAGTGAGACTAAAGGCCTGTAGTTTCTGGGGTCCTCCTTCTTGCCTTTGTTGAAAATCGTGACAACACTTGCCTGGTTCCAGTCAACTGGGGCCTCTCTGGATTCCCAAGACTGCTGAAAAATCAAGGGAGTTTTTGTGATGACATTAGCTGGCTCTTTTGAGGATTCCTGGGTGAAACCCAGGTCCAATAGATATGTAGGGATCCAGGTGGAGCAGCTGATCACACAAAATTTCAGGCTCAGCTGGGAGGTAATAATTCTCACAGTCATGGTCCTCCATCTCTGGCCACTGAGACTCCCTGGATCCACCATCTCTGTTGAAGACAGAGGCAAAGAATGCATTAAACACCTCTGCCTTGTCCATGTAATCATCTTTAAGAATGGTTGAATTATTTAAATATTGATATTACAAATTTGCATACATAGAATTTATTCATACTTAATGTCCTTTTTTATGACCTTTTTTTTTAATTGATCCAAGTGAGTAACTGGCTGCTATAAATAATTTTTCTTTCATTCTTCCATGAACAATTACTAAAAACCTTTCAGATTTTAGTCTGGGCGGTGTGGGCAACAAAGATTAAAAAAAAAGAAAAGGTACTGAAAAAAAAAAAAAGAAGAAAAAGGAGAAATATCTGTGCTTGGCTTTATTCTGCAAGGTTTATAAAAAAGCAATTTCACAGAGTGCAGTCAGAAACAGTGATTATTGAACAAAGTCTTCCCTAAAGCACTCTGATTTTCCTTTGCAACGCCACTTCTATCCCAAGCTGAGCACTTTCATATTTGGAATATACACTGATCTGTGACAATAGGCATACTGATACTCAGCTGATGAGAAGCACAGAAAATATTTATACTAATACAGCTTTCCATAGGGATCATTCAAGGGTATTTAAAAAAAAGGAAAAAAAGGAAAAAAAGGGAAAAAAGGAAAAAGAAAGAAAAGTAATATTCAAAATTATTTTGTCTATATCTAAAGGTTGTGCTTTTACATTAACACAAGAATTGAATGGTTGTACTTCAGAGACTGACTGCCCAGAGAACTACAAGGCAAACAAAATCTAGAAATTTTCTCTTTGCATTTTTAGCCTGTGTTTTCATTACTTCTGTAGGACTACAGGGCACAGAGAGGCTCCATGGATTAGACTTTGTACATGGTGCTGTAGATTTGAATCTCTTGTTTGGAATGAATTGTTATTACTTCTCAAAGTTTTAAATTTTTTTATGGAAGTTGGGATTTTTAAAATTATATTTTTTATTATATGTTTTTATAGTTTTTTTACCTAATTTTCCAGCTGAGAGTTTTAAATTGTTTTATGTCTAGAAAAATTCAACAGGTTCCTATAGCTTTCTGCCTCCCCGTTTCTGGTATTTGGTTAGTTCTGGGTTTTTCCCCCTAGAACAAAATGATACAGAGTTAAAGAGTATAAGAATAACTGGTATGAATCTGTGGCACAGAACATGGTCTGAAATCAGCCCTGGAGCCTGGCTGACTGATACTGACCCTTTTTTCCCTCACAGTTATAAACCTTCTTCCAAACCAACAACCATTTTCCTAAGAGACCTTAAGAACTTCAGTTTGAAGTAAGATCTTCAGTTTGAAGTAAGTATAAAATTTCTCATGTTGTAAATGATTTTCACATTTCTCGGTGAGATCCCGACATCGTCAGCTGCCCTGGGAATTTCCACTGGCTCATATTGCAGCAAGGTCATAGGAGCCAAGGGCAAAAAAGAGAGACAGAAAACATATGCAGGATGTGTAGTAATGTGGCATCAGAACTTTCTAAACAAGGAAAGAGTCACCTACAACAAAATCTGTTGTAGGTGACTCTTTCCTTGTTTGGAAAGTTTTTTCCTTTTTTTTTTCCTTTTTTCCTTTTCTTCTTTTTTTCCCTTTTTTTCCTTTTTTTCCCTTTTTTTCCTTTTTTTCCTTTTTTTAAATACCCTAGAATGATCCCTATGGAAAGCTGTATTAGTATTAGTATTTTCTATGCTTCTGATCAGCTGAGTATCAGTATGCCTATTGTCACAGATCAGTGTATATTCCAAATATGAAAGTGCTCAGCTCGGGATAGAAGTGTTGTTGCAAAGGAGTCAAGATGAAGCGGCTGGCTTCATTTTTGCCCTCTGTGATTTTGTTGTAGGTGACTCTTCAGGCCATTGAAAACAGCTTTTCTACATTACTACTGTTCTCAACAGCCTAAGAAACACCTATATTGTATTGCTTTTGTCTCACAACATTCACTTGAATTTAACCTCTGCTCCATAGTGTTACTGTTTCAGTCAATGTCAAAAGAGGATAACAAATAGTAAAAATGTACTTAAGAATAACTGTGCTGCGTCAGAGACAAAAGAATATGATAAAGGTTTTCCCTGCAAGTTGTGATGTGGCAGAATAGATTATCAGTGGCTATTGGAAAGGGAGGTTTCTTTGAAACAAAAGTGTAGGGGGACGAGAAATATTACACCAAATTATTTAATGTAAATGTCCCAAAAAAATTTTTGTATCAGTATTTTAAGGATATCCATTGTTTATTACTTGTTTCTGTCAGGTCTCATTGCAAACTCCATGATTTTCTCTTTACATGTCGGTAAAAAAAAGAGAAAAAGTAGTTGTGTAATTTTATGGCTGTTTTATTTGAGAAAAAGTTCTTCTAATTATTTTTATCTCCAAGGACTTTTCTAAAGGCAAATAATTTGTGAAAAAGTCAGTTAGTGGTAGACTAAGATATTCACAGCTTTTCTATGCAGCTTATCAATTGAATAGAAAATCTGTTAACTAGTTTCTGATTATTAAGAAAAATAGAAAATAAATACAAACATTTTTAATCTTAATCCAATCTTAAATTAAGGAAATATTTCAATTTTAAGGAAAAGTTAATTTAATATATAAATGCAATTTTCTCTCTCTCTGTCTCTATATATACACATCCATAAACACTTTTAAAGCTCCTTGTAGGAGTAGGCAAACAATAAAAAAAATCCAATTATTTTAGCAGTTTAGTGAGTAAAAGTTCATGTAAGTGGAAAAGAATGTTATCGAAACATACAAGTGTTTCATACATATGTCATTTACAGCTATCTTAAGAGACGTCTTTTGGTATAACCAGGTAGAATGTGAGAGGAGTGCAAAGTTCAACGCATATGTGTATACAAGTGCTAGGAATTTTAGCATCCTTTTTGTCTTGACTCTTGGATGTTATTATTCTATTCCTGTTTCTTCTCTGGTATTTGATATAAACATTATTTCACGTCAGCATGTCTGTTGTGGTTTCAGCCCAGCTGGAAATTAAGCACCATGCAGCAGCTTGCTTAATCCTCCCCCTCTCCTTCCACCCTGGTGGAATGAGGAGGAGAATCAAAGTAAAACTTGTATGTTGGGATAAAAACTGAAAATAAATACAGTAATAAATGATGATAATAATAATAATAATGACAGTTAAAATGGAAAACCAAGTGATGCACAATACAATTGCTAACTGCCCACTGACCAATGCCAGACCCCTCTTCCCAAACCCATATCAGCTGTCCTTTCAGGTAATTTCCTCCAGTTTATATTTTATATATAAATGACATTTATATCCATGTCATTTTATGGCCTGGAATATCCATTTGGTTAGTTCAGGTCACCTGTCCCAGATATGCTCCCCCCACATTTTCTTTTGTGCACCTTCTCACTGGCAGAACATGAGACAAAGAAAAAGTCCTTAACTTAGGATAAACACGTCTTAACAAAAACCAAAACCATCAGTTTATTATCAACACCATTCTCATTCCCAATCCAAAACACAGCCCTGTAACAGCTACTAAGAAATTAACCCTACCCCGGCTGGAACCAGGACAATGCCACACTTATTTTCTTCATATCACTAATACTTTTAACGTATTTTTTGCTAGAAGAGTCAATGAGACATTGGTATCAGATACACTTGCATATCTTAGAGTAGGGGGGAAATGGAAATTGGAAATGTATATACTGAAAACTCAGTATTACAATGAAAAAATGTAATTTTCACAATATAAAGAGTCACATTAATTTTAAATGTTAATCTGAAAATACTCTAAGATTCACTAGGTTCTCTGGCTTGTTTGGGACAGACATTCTTCAGCCATAAAATCATGCTCGGATGAGGGATCAATATTTCTTCTGTGTGCAACTTCTAACGGTAGAATATCTAATCTGTTTTTAAAAATAGTTAAAGGATGTTATTCCAAATGAACAATTTATAACAAAAACCTGAATATTCCCAAGGAAAATTAGTTCTCTGGGTGGTCCAGGAACTGCCCAGCCAGACAACTTCATTTATGAGATAATAGGTTTGAGACAATGGAGCAAGTTGGTAACTGGGTAACTCACCGAACCCTTAGCAACACTTGCAACTTAATAGGTGAAGGGCTTCTCTAAGTGGAAATTTCAGACTGTCCTGAAAACTCCCTCCAGGCTTCTCTTTCTCTGGAAGGACAAAGCTGTGTCCTTAAATATGTTAGCTAATGTCCTTTGGGGAGGATCTGGCTCATCTTTCCAGATTCTCCCCTAAATGGTTCATGGTACAAAACTGATCAAATTATGCATAGATAAAAGATTTATAATTAAGCAATAAAAACTTCCTGCAAATGAAGACATGGACGCATAGGACAGGCTGTTGTACATACTTCAGAAAGTTAGGACACGCCTTACACGTGGATTAAGAAAATCTATGGCAATCTGTTACACAAGTGGTATAGGGGACAGACAAAGACAACACATTGACTCCATGATTCAGAAGGCATAAAAGGCATTTATTAAGAGAAAATCACACTCTTATAGAAAACATAGCGAACCTAAGACCTGATTGGTCTTTAGGAGACTCCTCTCACACTATTGGCCAAGAAGGGAAAAACACCTACTTGTAAACATCCCACACAACACCAGGTGCAAAGGATAATATAATAATGTTTTAATTCTTTTCTCTAAGTTTCCCAGGCCGAGCCTGGGAGAAATTATCTCTGTTCTTTCTTCGACTGAACTGAGAATATCCACAGCAGTGCATCATACATGAGCTGAGTTGGTCACTTAAGACTATGGGCCACCTGCATCATGAGACTTCAGCAGAAGAGTCAGACCCGATCCTGCTAAAGTTTCTGTTATGAAATCTTGCAACAGAAACTTCATTTCCATCTGGACAAGGACTAACAGTCTTTTTTCAGGTATTCCTCATGTGAGAGTTACCTATTCAAGGGACCAAAGAAATCAACTATGCTTGCTTGCTTGCTTTCAAACAAACTGTCCATAGTGTGTGCAACACAGACAGAAATAATCTGCCAACTACATTTGAATGTCAGTTTAGTTATAGGTGAGTTGCATGAGAATATCTTCATAATTACTCTAATGTTTACAAATAAATCTGCTGTCACCAGACTGTACCTTATTGTTGAGCTACATAGTTTCCTTGTTCTCTGCCTTTTTTCTATGTGGAATCATCACTCAGATGCTAAACCTTCTTAGATGTTTCTACAATGCTTAATGTAACATAGTTTTAGTCTATGTTTCTTAAATGCTGAAACAGCTGCACAAATCAATGTTGGTTTATGGTGAGATTCAGTAAAGCTGAACAAAGGACATCAAAGAGCATGAAATGAACTGTCATGGAACAGTTGCTTGTTTACCCATTTTTTAATACAATTCAAACACTCTTTACAATGACAATTATTGAAAAAAATGTGGAAAAGGTATTCCAAATTCCAAAATTGTCTGACTTCAAGAAAATAAAATTCAAATGAAATGAAACTGAAGATAGATCACCAAGGATGGGCATATTATTAGTATCAGCCCCTAGACACCTGAAAAAGAGTGAAATATTGCACCTATATTTTTTAAGTACAAGACAGCTGCTTTAACATATATAGTTACCAAAGAAAAGAATCTTGCAGACATTAGTGGGAGTTATACAGAACAGCTCATGAAATATACCAATATTCACCTAGTTCTTTTTGTCTTAAAAAATAAATATGCTTGCAAAAAGACCCATAGGATTAATTTTCAAAGCCAAATTGAAAGCTAATTTGACATATCTGTCAAGAAAACATTTGAATGAAAAGGCAAGCAAAATCTGAGATTGATTTTGGAAATGAAAAGTAACATCTGCCATTTTAGTCGCAGTAATCAAGACTTGTCTTCTAAGAGACTCTAAATAGCATGTACCTGTTAAGTTTCCAGAGTAATCCATCTGCCTTGTTATGTAAAAAATTCTATAAGTATTTCACTCTAAAAAAGAATATTTTGTTAATGAAGCCAAAACATAATTTTTTGCAAACATGTAATAAACATTTATGATAATTGCATCATAGAATAATTATTCTAAATATTTAATTTAATTTCATATTAACATATTATTACATAAAATATTTTCTAAAATTAATAACATTATATCAGGAAAACAGAACACGGTTTTATTATATCACATATACCAAAGTGCTGAAATAAACACGACAGTTTCAGTCAGTGGAATTTTGAGATCTCAAAGACTTAAGTGTCATAACTGTTCAATTCCTCTCCTGCATCGTATTTCAGGCTTTAAAAATCTGACACTATTCAAGTACTGTCAGTTTTCACAGTCGATAGCTGAAAACAATGTGATGGCAATTTAGTCAGCACCACCTCATGCATTCACTGTTTTGTTGAAGTCAGTTTTTGTTTGATAGATCCTGCTGACTATATGATAGGGGTCTTAGATTTGCATAATAAATATTCTAGTTGATATGAAGTGTCAGCTTCGTAATGTTAAGTGTTGACAATGTCTAACTTCAATATTTTTTCTGATGTGCGGAAATTAAACATCTGATAATTATTGTTTCAGTAAATCAGTAAAGTAAAATATTTGTGAACCAATAGATTGAGGAAGCTGGTGCACAAACGGCTAATGCCTTCGTAGGGTTGGGTGGTTTGGTTGGTTGGCTGGTTGGTTTTGGAGAGGGGTGGGGATTGGGGGACTTCAGAGAGTGAGATACAGCTTACCTGGTGTCAAACACCTCTACTACACAGACGGTTCACAGCATTATAAAGAAAAGATAACTCATAAACTTCTCCTACCCCAACACTGGACTCTTGTATGAAGAACCATATGGCTCTTTTATCTTTCTCAGATGACAACATGTTAGTAGCCCCATCTCCTCAGTGTCTGAGCTGTATTATTGTTCTTCCTTGTGGTTTTTTTTTTCTGAGTAGTTGTCTGACCAACCAACCTCCCAGCTATGAGTTTGGACAATGCGGAAGGGTGTTGAAGTCAGTTCAGCAGCTGCATCAGCAATGCTAGGAGGATATTTTAAATTAATTTATTTCAGCCCCCTTTCTGGTCCTTCCCTTAAGGAACAGGTACTTGAACAAATCTGAAGTCATTTGCTATTGTTTCACAATTGGTTTAAGACAGAGTAGGAAATATCTTCATACCCTCTTCCAAATCAGTTCACTTATGATCAGACATCCCTTTTGGACATGCATGGTTACTTATGACTGTTCTCCCCACGTATTCACCTTGACTACAGTGAGTTTGGCTAGCACGTGTCACAGTCATTGACTAGTTACAGCTACAGGAAGAGCTTGGTAAAGGTACAGATTGCCTTGAAGTTCCCCAGGAGAAAAACTTCAAAGGAGTTAGGGATGTAAGGTATGTGTGTGGTGCCTAGAAAACAATCCAAGAAGGATGTTCCCTCCTCCTCCCACCATAACCAAGACAATAGCTTTTATTCCTTTTAGTTCTATGGAATTATTTATCCTTTGTTCTCTTCATCTTTTATGTTTCTCAGTTCTCTGGAGGCATAACCCATCACTCCTGTTTCTAGACTTTGGCTGCTCCTTGGCTTTTGGCTTTAGCACTCTATTTAAAGAATAACCATGAACCATCAATATGCCAAAGAGTGGTGCTCCTGACTCAGAGGGTACCCACAGCTGAATTTTTCATTCCAGGGGCTACTCACTCTGCTTCAAAGCCCTTGCAATAGAAAACTCACATCTCTGTCTCTGTACTGCTTGCAAATATTTATTCAAAGGCATTTTTTGCCTTTTGGTGGACTGCAATATACCTTCTTGCTGTCCTCTCCCGTTAAATCCAACAATATATATGCAAAAAAAAAAGCATGCAGTTTTAAGTGAAAGTCGAGGACAGGAGGAACTTAAGCTGAACAGAAAAATGTCAGAAAATATTTTCAAATCGTAAAAGACTGATTTTCTAAGAAGTTATTACGATGCATGACTTGGATATGTGATTTAGTGATTTAGGTGTGGGTGTGCAGGGAGAAGAAATTAGGAAATCTGTTATGATCAAAGCAACATTCAAAATCTCTATGCTTCTACTAAAACCAAAAATGTTCTGATGAATCGCCACTTTGTAAAGAAAAAAATTGACCATCTCCTTGAGTTTTATGTACTAGAACTGCATTTTCATGTAACACTTTAGAGTTAATTAGCAGCAAGGAGATGCTTAAATTGTTAAGTGTATATATGCAATCTGGATATAAAGTAATAAGTGATAATATCTGCAGAATTATGGTATTAGGATTGACCTTCTCCTGTCCTACAGAAGGTTAAATAACAGGTAAGTCCCATGAAATGCTGATACATTACGTTTCTTCTGACATAAATATTTGGTTTTTTAGAAGGTTTGTCAGAAGGTCTAGAAGAGTGTATCCTTAATCACAAGTTTTAGAAGATCTAGATACAATGAATTGATTTCAGATCTATTGCAAAGTTCATATTTTTAAAAATCATGATCTTTAACTTCCTCTTGTAATCCTCCCTTAAGCTACGCATCAAGAGCAACTCTTACTAATTGATATTATTTGATAAGATAGAGCTAACAGAGAAACAAAAAGTGTGTCTGATCATAACCCTTGTCATTGGCCTTCATGATTATTTATGAAGCCTGTGCCTTTTCAACATAATAGCCATATACCAATCAGTGTTACGATGACATCTTATCTCATCAGTTTTTAAATAATTACTATAGTAATCAAATAATTCTGATCTCTCTCTCTAGTATTTCTGAGCAGTTAATACAACCCACTGCTTTATTATGATATTTCTACCTGCAGATTCAGAATATGTATTTTTTTTACCAATCAACATTCATTTTTCACACATGCATTTTCATGTAGTGGGCTTTATAGAAGAGGCAATTGAAAATTTTCTCTGTGAACATATCAGCTGTAATTGTGAATATTTGTTGATTGACACATAAACTCTTGCTATAATTCAGATACTTGGCCACTGACTGGCTGAGCTGATCCTTGTAGATTTATGTCTTCCATTTTATGTATTATTAATCGTATCTTGATGAAGGAATTGGAAACTATCTTCATCTTCTTGACATACTGCTGTGGCATGCATACTAATAGCAGGTTAATGATTGACCATTTGTATTTATGTTGTTTTCTGAGAGGACAAGCAGTATGCTACAGGCACACATATTCCTTTCACATGGTGCTCGGGAAAATATATACTCTTCCACAGATCCTACAAATAGTGTTCTAGTGTAACATAAGCACCTGCCAATCAAAATTTTTCCTCTCCTTCCTTCCTTCCTTCCTTCCTTCCTTCCTTCCTTCTCCCCTCCCTCTCTCCCTTCCGAAAGCCTAAACTTGCAAGCTGTTCTAGCTTGTTACTGCATCTGTTTTCAGACAGGAAAATTAATTTAACATGATCACTAACTCCTGTACCTCATTTAATATTCACATTCATAGGACAAGAAATATACTTTTCAATTTGTGGAACAGGGAAAGCCTGAAAATACTTCTGCTGACAATTTTTATCATCATTCCTGTTTAATATCAAGATCAGTGACACTTGTGATTCCTAAGGGGTTTTTTTCATGTTTTTACCATTTAAAAATTTTTATTTAGACATTATACTCTTGGTCTTCGAATACTGCATGTGATTCAGGGAAATAAGAGACTGCAGAACCTCAAATACATAGCCTCTCACATTTGGTTTTGCAGAGCAAGCTGAACTGTAGTTCACACTGGCAGCATTCTCTGAATGGTGCAGGAAGCACAAAGGAGCGCATTTTTTTCTTGTTCTAGGATTTGGTAAAAGCAGAGCTATGGCTTTTCACACTTTCTGACAGGGTAGTGGGTTTTTTTAATAATAAAATACTTTCTGTGACCACAGTTCATCATTTATTCAGTATGTGAAATACATGATAATGTAAAAGGGAAGAAATACATGGCAATGTAAAAGGGCTAATAAATCGTTAGTCATTCCACAGCTATAAAGTAACATAAAAATAGTGATGGAACATTTATATTTCTTGACGTGATGGAGCACGTGAAGAATACTACCATCAAAGATTTATTTTATTTGGAAGAAGTTACCAAAGGCAAGCACATCATTAAAAACTACTGCATTTTAATCTATATATATTAAAAAAAAGAGGCAGACAATTCATTTGCCATTAATGAATTTACTGTATAACCTTGAATGAAAAAAATTTACTATGCATTAAAGACTTAAGACAGACGCTGTCGAATTGGTGGAGTCTGTCAATAAATCACACACAATTGTTTAATCTGTCATTGAAGAACTCCGGATTGTTTAATGGATTAAAGTTTTCTAACAATGTAATCATTCAGGTTTTTACAGATGTAAAATTACATATTTTGCATGGTATTTTGAATATTTAGGATATCAGCTCAGATGATCTTGTAATATTTTGTTTCTCAGGCACAGTACAGATAACTTTTCCAAGTTGCAAAGAGATTTCAGGAAGTTTTCACATAATTTAAGATTATGATGTAAATTTTTTTTCTGTAAATATATTTAATAAATTATCAAAACTAATTTACTCCAGATTAACAATTAATATGTTTGCTATTTGAGATGAGAAATGTCATGTACCTGTGCTGATTCAGACAGTCATTAATCAGATGAAGAAGGATGGCCCCTCTTGCTTCTTGGGATGGTCTGATCATTGATGTTAAATCATAATCTTTACATGTATTTGGGATTTTTTACATTTTACATCAGTGTTTTCCATCTATAATTCCTTAGCTGTTGGCTGTTCTATGCCAATTATTCTACTTCTTCCTGTATTTTTACCCTTGTGATTGTTTATGGCTCTTTCCTAGGCACTTTCTCACAGCTTCTTTTCACAATTTATCCATTTTCTCAGAAGTTTGATCCAAGCATATGCACAGTTGGATTGTATGAGAAAGAGACACTGGATCGCAGGCAGTGGAGCCACTCAGACAAGATTTACCATCTTACTCTATTTACATAGGTTTAACATCCTTCACAAGCACAAGTCTAATATAACTGGTCTATATGGGAAGAACCATCAGAAGAGAATGATCCTATACATTGTTTTAAGGCAACCTTGCAGACTTTTGTTCCAAGGTTACCATACTGAACTAAAAAGCCATTAATGTTACTAAAACAATGTCTTGAAAGCAGTGGATATCTCTTAATTGTCCTTGTTTGGTTTTGTACCTGGCATAATGAAATGGATTGACATACCATAATAACTAAAGAGTAGTAGCTAAAAATGTTGTGGAATAGCTTAGCAGTGGAACATACTGCATGTTTTCCCAATGTTAAAAGTTTATTTGCAGAGGCAAAAATTATTTCAGAGGAGGAAAAAGAGCTATAAATTGACCAATAGCTATGTTGGTGGGGTGGAGAGGATAAAAATTGTTTTTACCTCAGTTCAGAGGTTTGATTTCATGGCTAACCTCTCTAAACACATGCAGCACTTAAATTTCTCACACACATAGGAAGTCACTTATATGTATGACTTCGAAAATAAAGGGTCTAGGATTTTAAGTTAATTACTGTGGTGGGAAGAAGTGAAAATGAAGGAAACATTCACAAGTTCTCATAGACCGGTGTTACCATAACCTATTAAAATCACTAACGTATTCAGTTTTTCAGATTTGTCTTCATTTACCATAAACTGTATTTCCAATTTTGTTAACTGAGGGGAATTACTCTTTTAATTTAGAGTGTTATTCTTTTAATTTAGAGTGCACAGTATCCCTCACCATTGCCATCTTCTTGATTACAGTGGCTAACAGTAAATAATACTTCTTGCTGGCTGATTAGAATAACAGTTTTAAAGATAGTAACAGAATAAAGGTTTTCGTGGTATGCAAGCTACCATAGGACATGAGAGCATTTTAGCAAAAAACAAAAATCAGATAAAATATCTACTACATACCTATGTTTATCTTAAAAAAATGACAATACAGTGAACAACAGGAAGAGAGATGAGCAACATAATAGAGGTTAAATACATAATCTGCACAGCTTCCATGCAATTACTTGCTGATTAGGTTATGTTAACACTTATTTTGTAAAAGGAAATAAGTTTAATTCTTATGAAATATACTGAAAAGCACACTTTTGTGGTTAAACTATAAAGAGAAAACAAAACCATGAGACTCCTTAATGTAGGATTTGTAATAAATTAGGAATAAAAGAAAAAAAAACCCTGGAAATTCAAATTTAACTAAAAAACCATTGGAGCTGTTTCCCACTCATTACAATTTTTTTTAATCTGAGGCCTTTTATTTCAGAAAAGCAAAGGCTAGACATGCCTGTTTACATTTACTTGCCTATTATTATAATTTCATGCAGAGCATCTCTTACACTAGTTGTTGTTTCTCATTTTGCACAAAAGGAAATGTAAAGAGAAACAGTACTTATCATATTGTTAAAATAATAATTTTCACTCTTTTTTTTCCAAGTGGGGATGTACTGTGTTTTCTACATTCTCTTTCCATAATGAGACACATGAGACATAATGAGACATTAAACTCTCAAACTTAAAGTGAAAATATGTTCAAGTTTAGATAATTTTTTTCAGTCATGCTGACAGTACCCCATCATGATGTTAATCTGATCCTTTGGAAAGTTTTCTCCTCAACAAACTTCTAACACTTCTAAAAAAGCCCAAGGAACTGTGGTTCCTTGATGCATCTGACAAAACCCAAAAGAATGTCTGGTTTTATTTTTGGTTTTTGGTTTTTTTTCAGTTGGGTCTTTTGCCAGCTAAATTCAATGTACTATACATCATGCACCCAGAGGAATTAAAGATTTAATGTTCTACATTATACTATACTCTTTCCATGAAAAACCAACTGACAGCTACTGCATACCTGCTTTCTGCATTGATAGAAATGAGAGAAAAAATATGTAATAGGAAATGTAGCAGCAGAGAACTGTAGATCTCAGAGTGATCTTTTAAATGCATGACTCTCTTACAATTGATCTAAAATCCAGCCAAGACAAATACCTGAATTTGTTTATTACTTTATTTTTTTGTTAAAAAACAAACACATACTTTACCACAGTTTGATTTTTTAAGATTTGGTTTGTACTTGGAATTGCCACAAGGTAGCTGTGTACCTGACAGGCTGATAGGAAATGCAGCCTATCACTTAAAGGAAGCTTGATGCTGCTCTGAGGTAGCAGAGTACCTGCTCTGAGCAGGTAATAGTCAGAAATACCCTCTGAATCCCTACCAGTCTGTAGTCTCAAAACCAGTCCATGCTCCCCTTAACAACCATTTTCAACAGAGGCTCAATCCCAGTTGATGTGGATGAAGCTAAGAAGCAACATGCTAACGTTCCCATGTATTAAAAATAAATTAATAAGTAAATATTTTTTTGACATTTCATATTTTGTTCAATAGAACACTTGAATGGTTTAATTAACAATTTTTTTTTTTTTCAAATAGAAAATGGTTAAATTTTCTTTTGTGAAATCCTGGGCTTAAAACAAGTAAAAAACCACCCTCCCAACATTACAAGAGCAAAGGAGACTCAGTTGTTTTTACAAAATAGTAAAGAATTGCTGAATGCAAACTGTAAAGCTGGCTGAGTAATCCTGGTAGGTGGAAGTTTTAGGATAGTGAGAAGAGTGAATGCTTGCTTTCTGTAGCTATTTGCCATGTATGAACGTCATGAGTGACATCTTGACTCATTTCAAATCAATGGTAAAAATCCAATTGATTTCAGCTAGTCTGGAGTTTCAGCTACAGCAAGAAAGAGGAATTCAAGGAGAAGAGGCATTAAAAGAAGAAATTTAGATGTAAGGGAAAAAGGGAAGAGAGCAACCCTGCCTATTCAAAAATTGTATATTTATATATTAAAACCAACATATGGAAGCATATATAAACACATTCATACACTAGTCAAAATACAGGTCTATGGATTAATAAAACCCACAAGGAAAGAATGGAAGCTGGTTTGTGAGGTGCAATGGGTTTCCTTTAGTGCAGGAGACATCCGGTTGTGCTGGGACACAGCTATAGAACTTAATTGTTTTTCACATCATGTTATAAATGCTGAGCTCTAGAGTGTGCTTATTTTAAGATGCAATGTAGATAGATTTCCAATATTGTGAACTTAGTAGATAACAGAAATTTCACTTTCTTCTCTGAGGCAAATATTTAACGGCAAAATTCAACTGCAGTGTTACAGAAATAAACAAGATAATATTTACTGAAAGAGGTGTTTTAACTGTGGTTCCTTGATGCCTCTGACAAAACCACTTGCTGAAATCTATGGTTTCATTTAGCAAGATTTCCTCTACAGGAAGGACTTCTACACTATTAAAGCAGAACATGAAGAAAACAGATTCTGGTTAATTGATACATTCTCCAACTTGAAGTATATTACAACTTTAATTACAATCCAGATAAATAATTTTTTTGCATCCAGAAGAATGTCTATTACTTTTTACCAAAATCAGCCACATCCTTATATATTTTTACACTTGTCATATCTCTACCATTTAATTTTCTTACAAGTACTCATAACAAGGAATAATCCTGTCCAGAATATTTACTTTGCTTGATTGTATTTCAATCTTCTGCAGATACAAAGTTCTCAGCTGTTTCTATTTGTGCAAGTCTTCTAATTGTCATCTATAATGGAAATAACTCTAAGAGTACGTATTCTGTTTCATTGATTTTTTTTTGCCTGCTGGGAAGTCAATGACAGGCCTCGGACATCTCATAATGCTCAGAGCAGATGTAATGGTGATATCATCATCAGAAAACTACTGTCAGAAGAAAGGGCAGCACTTGAACTTTGTGATAACATTAAACTCCGTAAGAACCTTTGGAACTCATTAAAGTTAGGCTCTGTTACTCTAATAAAACATTCTTCTAGAATTCTCCTAACAGAACATTTGTCTCAGCAGTAATTCAAATTGAAACAATAATTAGAAATAACAAAAAAGGGTAACAATTTGGAAATTAGTTCAACAAGACATAATTTAACATGGTGACAATAGTTTCAATGAAGACATTTCCATCTTCTATAGGAGATTGTGTCAGCAAAAAAAGAAAAAAATCAATAACACTTTCAGACAACAATAAACCCTGTTTAGCTTTTACTGCATGTGGTATCTCATCTAGAACTATTAACTCATTGTGTTCCCAAGAAAACTATTTTTGTTTCTTTCTAAAGCTCTAGAGCAATACTGAGCAAGCTCTGAGCCAATACTGGTAAGTATCTTCAAAAAGGGAAAGACCAACTCAGGCTGGTCAGCCTCATCTCGATGTTTGGAAAAGTGATGAAGCAACTAATCCTGGAAATAATTTCTAGATACTTTACGGACAAGAAGGTATTTGTAAGTAGTCAGCATGAATTCATAAAATCACCTCATTAAAAATTAACAAAGGGAATTCTACAAATGTATACTAAAATGTAGGTTGCCAAAGATACTAGATACTACAAAGATCACATTGCTATCAGTATAAAAAAATAGCTAATTATTTTTTGTATGAAAAGTCTTCAAAAGTGAACTACTATTCAGCATTTAAGCTTTTGCTTTTGTAAATTTACTGGGATTCCAAGTAGTAAATAAATAAACTATGAAGTGAACTAGCCAATAATAGCCTATAAGAAATATAACACTGGAAATATAAACTAACTTTTTAATTTAATATACACTTCAGAGAGGTGACACTTTTTTTTTTGTCTAAATGAATCACACTTAGTTGATAAAACTAGTCTTACAGAGCTGTTTTCGAAGTTAAACATCTCTGAACATTTTGAACCATATTTTGTTTCAGCCCATGTAAAGCCTAGCTATCTGCACAAAGCCTGCTGGTGTCTAGCTCACAACTTTTGATGGTTGGGGAGTAAGCATGCAGACCATGCAGCTCATTAGAGCACTATATCGGTATAATAGGGATTTATTTTCCCTGTCTGTCAGCCAGTGCCTTGTATTGTCTGTCAAGCCAGACTTTTGTGAATTATGACCTACAGTAAAATATTTGAAAGGGATATGAAGTGCTTGAGTTTTATAGGTGTGGGAGACCATTAACAGCGGTCTTTTTATTTGCTTAATTTATGGTAGTATAAGGTTTCCTAAGATTCTAGTGTGTCAAAATTTAGACAAGTCTTCAGTATTTGATAAACTGCTATTAGGAAACACAAAAGAAACCCCATCTTTACAGAGGTAGCAAAAATTAATACAGAGTAAATACTCCCAGCAAAGTGTGCTAAACTTTCTAATAAATAAAATATCATACAGCATCAACACAGATTCCCTATGCTGTCTTCTTGGGAAAACATACTGTTTCCTAGAACAGTGGATAAATAAGTGGGATACAGCTTAATAGACATAATATTTTATGTGACACTGTGATTTATTTTATTGGATATTAGTAAGTGTTACAATAATTAAGTTAACATTTTTAATATGAATTCAAGAGATGGCACAGCAAGCTCAGGAGTTATTGCTGTCTGCCTCAATCTTCCTAAATAATGTCAGTAAGTACAGCAAAATCTAAGCTGCCTTCACCATTACTGGTGAAAGACAGGCATATCTAAAGGTATATCTGCCTGTCTCGGCTATTTATTTGTCAAGCAAAATAAATAACCCTTCAGAGGCTCCTGTAGGGTCCCCAAGCATTTTCTATTAAATCTATCTCTGTTGCTACTTTCAATCAACATACAGAACAAAGCCCAAAAATTCACCATTAATGTCAATTAAACATGCTCTAACTCAATGACTTTGTATTGTAGATCATTAATGGAAAGACATGATTTGCTGCAGATTTATTTTAAAGTAGAAACAAACCTCAGGCCACCAGAGTAACTGCAGTGATTGTGTATATTTGAGGAATATTTTTTGATATAAACTTCATAAGTAGTTCATAAACAATATATTTTTTCCTTTGAAAAATAATGTTAGGCAATGTGTTTCATATTATAAAAGTCATCACATGAATTCCAAATATTGAGAGATGGTATACAGTCTGTCTATATGAAGTGAATTCTTAGAGATATTCACTGATTTGTTGTGAGAAGTGTCAAAATTTTAAGGGATAATAGCACATTATTTACAGGTTCTCTCAGCTTCCTACTTTGTCCCTGCGTCAAGAGCTATAATACCATATAAATTTACCATAAATATTCTTGAAAAATTTTCATTCTAATTCCAACTTGGCAATGCTAGAAACCTATGTGAGGATTATATAATGTGAAAATTGATTTGTTCTATTTGGAATATTCTATCATATAATTTAAAAAAAAAATTGTGTCTCAGCTACCTATGTAATGCACATGTAAAATAGAAAGAGCACACTCAATTTTCACTTTAGGTTTAGCAAGAAAAATAAAGATACAAAAGCTTTGTGAATAGTTTCACAAAAAGAAATTTATATAAAATATATATTTAATATATATATTTCACACTGCACTGGAACGAGGTGAACCTCTGGAACACCTGTAATACACTGATGATGTTGTTGTGTGGGGCAGCATTTTCTGACAAAAGGAAAAATAAAATAGTTCAAGCCCTTCTGAAGGTAGCTTTGCCGTTAAAAAGTAAGCTCAAGGGACTACACAGAACATCCAGCCTTTAGGAATAAAATAGCAAAGTGGATGTCATCAGATCCCAATGGAGGTGATCAATGAAATAACAGCAATGTCTCCACCAACTAACAAAAAGGAAACACAACCATTCTTGGGTGTAGTATTTTTTTTGGAAAATGTATATTCCAAATTACAGTCTGATTGTCGGCCCTCTCTGTCAGGTAATCAGGAAGAAAAATGATTTCAAGAGAGGCCCTGAGCAATGACAAGCCATTAAACAAATCAGCATGAGATAGTTCATGCAGTAGCCCTTGGGCCAGCCTGGACAGAGCAAAAGGTTAAAACGTGCTCTACAGCGCAGTTGGAGAGAACGACCTTTCCTGGAGGCTCTGGCAAAAAGCACCAGGGAAGGCTCGAGGTCGACCCCATTGCTTCTGGAGTCAGGGATACAGAGGACCTGAGGCCAGCTGTACTCCAGTTGAAAAATACTGACAACCTCTTTGCTATGGAGGATGATGGCTGAAATACAAACATGGGGAGGCCTGACTGACTGACACTATCACACTTCCACAAACCTGCCAAGGTAATCACCATTATTTAAAAACTTCTGGCAAATATTGTTTTGGTTACCATTATAACCAGTTGAAAACCAGAATGCACAGAAGCATTTATACACTTCTTTGATGTTTACTGGAAACCATTTATTTCTAAAATCCATTTTATCAAGCATTTATGAATATCAGCTGTATTTAATCCATTACTACTACAGATCAACTTGTAGGCTCCAAATAACTTTTTTTTTCAGTTACAATCAATTCTGTTCAACAACAGAAGCAGAGCTAAAAAGAGCCTGTGACAATATTCCCATTTAACCTATCTTGACTAAAGAAGAGCTCATATTGTAAAGGCCTTCTGAGAGCTTTTTCAGTGGCTACAAACCAGGTCAAAACTGGTTTGAAAACAGAGAAACTCTGACATCTACATAGATAACTAACATCTAATAAGACAACTCAATAATTAATCCCTGAAATGTAAGTAGAATTCAGCCTTTGGGATTCTATTTCACTCTTTCAGAGCAATTTTTTTTCATTTTTATCATGGCATGACCTGGTCTAATGTAAGGTCTTCCTGTCTACGGCAGGGGGCTTGAAACTAGATGATCTTTAAGATCCCTTCCAAACCAAACCATTTGTGGTTCTATGACAGAACTTCAATTTCATTTATGTTTGTGAACTCTGTTAAATTCTGCACCTGGGCAGGTACTTTGCACATGGCAGCTTCCCCCAGCAAATGTTTGAGGCACCAGCATTCCAGCCTCTCTTCCAGTATCACTTGTGGATAGATTCTTCTCTCCAGACCTGGGATGATTAGACAATAGCGTCCCCCTTATCTCAAGTTTGCAGTCACAGTCCAAATTCCAGTTACTAGGCATATCTGGGGAGGGGTGGGCTTTGTTGGTTGCAGATGGTCAGCTGTTTCTTTGCAGTTTGCTACAGTGGATAAAAATCCTTTTGATGATTTTATCAGTGTTTAAGCCATTTCAGTCTCACAGTAGTCAAGAACATATAAACTGATCAGGAGGGCCATGAAACAATTCTCCTGTGAAGACAGGCTAAGGGAGTTGAGGTTCAGCAAGGAAAACAAAAGGCTCCAGGGAGACTGTACTACGGCCTTCTAATTCTTTAAGAGGGGCTTAAAGAAAGATGAAATGAGACTTTTTACCAGGGCCTATAGGAACAGGACAGAGGGTAATAGCTTTGAACAAAAAGAAGATAGACCAAGATTGGATATAATGAAGCAATTCTTTACTGTGGGAGTGGTGAGGCACTGCAACAGGTTGCCCAGGAATGTTGTGAATGCCCCATCCCTGGAACTGTTTAAGTTCAGGTTGGATGGAGTTTTGAGCAACTTGGTTTTGTGGAACTTGTCCCTGCTCCCTGCAGGGAGCTTGGAACTAATGACCTTCAGGGTCCATTTCAACTCAAACAATTCTATAATTTTATGATTTTCTCAGAATAGAATTGGAATAAATATTGTAAAACCTAAGCAGAATTCAAATAATTTCGCTCACCTGTTACAAATTAAGAAAAATACAATATAATGATTTAATTTTATGCTTTTGTGGTTTAAATTTAATTTCGGGTTAATGAGTAGGCAACCAGGTCATATAGTCTCATATTTTCTATTCCACTTCCATGTATTCCAATTGAGAATAATCACAATGAAAATTAATTTGTATTTCTAACTAATTAGCCAGTTAATGGCAGCTACTTTGAATACAATGTGGGGTTTTGCTACAGAAAAATGGAAGAAGTTGACATCTGAAATAGTTAATATTTCACTGGGGATGATGGCACATATGACCTCTAAACATCACTTTGAGATGGCTGAAATAATAGATTATAAAAATCCCCTGGCCTTTGGTCCTTCCTGAGTGAAATGTGTGCTTTGTGTAATATGTATAACAGGACTAAAAACTGCATTTTTGAAAGCTTGAACTTTTTAATAGAAGACAGCAGTTGTTCTGTTGTTGTCATCCTGCGGTTTGGCCTTATCTTAGAACTTAAAAATTCAAAAACATTTCCTAAAATTTAATAATACATCCATTATTAGAGCAAGGAAGTTTTATAGGAAACTCTTTTTACAACGAGAAGGTACACATTAAGATATTGAAGATTACATTCAGTGGCAGTAACTCGGTGTGCAGCTGCAGGGGGAGCAGCACACGGAGCTCTGGGTGGCTGGACTGCGAGGGAACAGGCCTTGAGCTGCCATGAGCAAAGGGCACAGGGACCTGTGGTTACCTGCCAGCCAGGCAACCAGACACCCACAGAGCCAATCAGCCTGACATATTTTGTGCACTTGGACTGTGAGGGTATAAAAGCCCAGGGCTTCCTTTGTTCAGGTTCCCTCTTCAGAGGCACCCAGCTTGAGCTGTTCTGTTGTTATTTAATTTTTGCAGCAAGATTAAATTATTTTTAGGATTGCGATGTCTGAGACTCCGCTATGGGAAAACTTGGGTTGAGCCAGTAAGAAATCTTGGTGTGACTGTGTGACTTCGATGTGCGTAGCTGCAAAGGGGCTTTGGTCCCAGCTCAGTGGTGCAAGTGTGACTCTCAGAGTGGCTCCTGGGTGGTCAGACAGGGAAGTTTCCTTAACAAAGATAAATGCCACTATAGAAAATAGGACATATATTCTTTCTGCTCATAGTCTGTCTTGTAGTTTTACTGGGGTAAAAGAGGGTTCATCAGAAGAAAACAAGAAGAAATAAAATTTTTCAGTGGCTATCAAGGATTGGATGCTATCAAGGCATAGCTCATTTTCATTCAGACTTTTTATATAAATCTACATGCTACAGCCTTTAACTGCACAGCTTCGTGCTCAGTATGGCAAACATAAGTCCTCATTAGTTCATTTTTTAGAAAGCAACGTTCATTGGGCTATTTAGGGATTACATTTTTAATAGTAAGAAAAGAAAGTGCTAAAATCACAAGAAAATACCATGGTTTACTTTAGAAATGTGGCATTATTTAATACATTTACTTAATATGACCAGAAGGAAATATAAGTTTATCTGTCAGGGCTATTTTTACTGAAGATGAAGTATCAAGCTCATCTCCAACACCTTCCCTTGCACATCAGTTGTGGACCATTGCCTTACACTGATCTCTGCTTGATCTAATAATTTTTAGCCAAAGAGAAAAAAGGGGATATAAGCACAATTAGCAAACAGACAAACATGAAGACAATTTAAAAGTAGAGAAAGTGAGACTCCAGGAAGTAGAATTACATGTCTTGTAGTATTTTCATACTACTGCTAAAATCAATATGATGACCTGATTTACACATAAGTATTTTTTTTTCCAAAATTACCATTAACCCTAGTGTAATGAGATGTTCTGTATTTAAGTTTTTTTTTTTTCTCTCAGAAACATTGCTTGTGATAATGTTGCACATACTGTCATATTGAAAACTTGAAGAATAAATTTTACCATAGTTATAGATATTGAATAAATATAAAAATGACTTGAAAAGGACAAGAGTCTTCTGGTTTGGGTTAGTGGTTTTGTTTGGTTGGTGTTTTTTTCCTTGTTTTCTTCTGTTTAATAAAACAAAGGATACGGTAAAAAACCTCCTTTTCTGTCAGTTATTGGTGTAAAGGCTACTAAATTCTGATAAACCATTCTTTCGCCTTCATAATATTGTGATAGCCACAATAAGAATACAGATCTTATGCCAGTGAAAACAATAACTGCTTGATGTAATAAGTACTGCAGGTAATTTTTTTATGCTTTAATCTCTGTCTTGGAATCATAGACAGCCAAGTCCCATAGTTTCAATGAAGTGAAAATCCTGAGAAATGGGGCTATGATCATATTGGATTCCAATAACTTGTTCATTCAAAGAGTTGTAATTAACTAATACATTTAAGTAATATTTTTTTCTTAAAGTATTTTTTTTCAAATAATTCCGTTCAGGCTATATTAATAATGTATCTTAAAGGGGTACATTTTTCCAGGTTAAGAGGTAATAGGCACAAAACACAACTCCAAAGGAAAGCACCGGGAAAATCTTTGTTATTTCCACTGTGGTCATGAAGGTAAAACTTCAAAGCATTCATATGTATATGCTTCATGCATTCCATTATCATGACTAGCAGACAGAAAAAATAGATATTTAGCTTCTGTACAGATCCTGAATGTAATTTTCTTATACTTTCCACTGCTAAGATTGTACAGCATTCTACATTTAATTGCTATTTTTCTCTGCTGTGTTAGAAGTTAATTTGAAAAAAGGTCAGTGACAGCAATAAAAAAGCCTTGTGCAATAACCCAACATCAGTAACATAGCAAGAAAAAACACTATTGGTCCACACTGAAACAATTTTTGTAACAAAAGGAACTGCAATTCCAGTAAAAAAAGTTTTCTATTCTTTTCATACTGAGAATCCAAACATATACCCAATCCTTGCTACAAAAACCTCAATTTGATTTTTCATGCCTATCTTCTGGGAAAAGACCTTTTAAAAGCGATTTCAAAAATATTTTTTTAAATACCCTGCTTTTTCAGTCAATGGTAATACCCCAGATAATTTCAATTGTTGCATTAGTTAGTGAACCAAGATATTTGCAACCTCATGGACATGCCAAATACAATGAATATATGATTTCACACCCTCTACCTTTCTCATTTTTTTCTGCCTCAGAAAAATCTGATATCCACTGGGCCAGTGTTGCTTAAGATCCTGCTATAGAAAAATATGGAACTGATAAAATACTGTGAAAAATTATCGTTTATTTCTGAAAAAATTGATATGTTTAATTATAGTGAATAATTACACACAGTAATTGATTATGACACTAATATCACACTTTTTTTTGTCTAGTTCAAACAGCTAAAGTAGTAGTAAGCAAATAAATGAGATTACTCCTCTCAGTTATGTGTTTTCAGCCGAAGTTTTTTTTTCCTGTGACATCTGATTATTGTAGAGATTTTTAAAAAGTGAAATAAGATTTTTTTTCTGCACTTTATGAAGACATGTGTTATATCCTTTGTTGAAATGAACAAATAGAATGTCAAGGCTCTAAACTTGGAAAATTCTACTTAAAGCAATAATGTTGACAATTTATATTATTAAAAATGAACTATTATTAAGCTCTAACAAGGAGACATGAATTTGGCATGTATTTGGGTGGATAAAATCATGGACTAGTAATACCTAGTGAAGAAAAAAAAGACAAAAAATCCACTCGGTTGGGTTTTTTTCTGCTAGTGTTAATGTCTTTATTTTCACTGCAATAGATCGAGGTCTTGAGGGCACTACGGGCCTGACTGTTCCCATCCAGCCTCGTCAGGGCAGTCAGTCCCTGGCCATGACCCTTCACTGCTTTTACCCCCCCTGGAGCCATCAGTCTGTGCCTCAGTGACACAGTGACAGTCTCCAGCTCCCCCCAGCCCTGCCAAGGCCTGGGCCCTGCCAGGCTGGGCACACCCACGGCTCCATGTCCCAGCCCAGCCTTGGCCCATTGCCATTGCCAGGGCAGTGCCCAATGCCAGCACAGGGGCCCCCCTGGTGCCCTGTGTCTGTGTCCCCCTGGTGCCCTGTGTCCCCTGTGTCCCTGTGTCCCCTGGTGCCCTGTGTCCCCCCCTGCTCTCCAGCCAGGGCAGTGGCAAAGACTCTGGCTGCCCAGCCATGTCCTGATGCTCCCCTGGGAGCTGCTCCAGGGAGCTGCTAGCCCCCAGTACACGACACAGTAGAAAACATTCTCATTTTTTTCTCAGCTAAATTATTTTTATTGCCAGTCTGAACTAGTCTTGCTTCAATCTATGGCTTTTCATTCTCCTCCTCCCTCCAGGCAGCTCTGGGAAAAGCCTTACCCTGCTAGTTTGGTGACAAACTCCTCTAAAAGTTCTCTCTTTTCTAGGGAACACGCCCAGAAACCCTCAGCCTCTCAGCAGAGGTTGTTTCAGTTTATTGATGTACAAATGTATTTCCAGTCTTATACTCCCCCTTGCAATTAAGAATCTTCAAACATTCCCACCCTGAAAGTACAATCCACAGAAAAAAAAAAAATTGCAGTAACTAAACTACTAACCATGCATTCAAATATGGGCTGTAACAATGCAGGGCTGGTATAGAATAGAAATCAGATTTCATCTGTCACTGGCAGGCAATAACATCTGGAATTCTGGTTAAAAGATCTGTGTCTGATGAAGTTTGAACTCTGTAAATGTGCACCAAATTTCTCAATAAATCAATCAAGTAAAAACCCATAGGGACTTTTTGTTTGGTTTTTTTTGTTAAGGTTTTTTTTTACTACAGATGTGTCATGGTTTTTAGCCCAGACAGAGATGAAACACCACACAAGCACTAGCTCAAAACCTACACTCCTCCCCCCACACCCTGCCAGGTGAAACTGGGGGGAGAATCAAAGTAAAACTTGAGATAAAAACAGTTTAATAATTGAAAATAAAGTAAAGTAATAATGGTATTGTCATCATCATCATCATCACCATAAAAAAAAAAGTCCTAAGTAATGCACAATGCAATTGCTCATCACTTGCTGACAGATCCCAGAACCTGCTTAATAAACCCAGAGCAGCTCCCTTTCTGAGTAGCTCCCCTAGTTTATTCTGTGCTGTGGAATTGCCCTTTGGCCAGTTTGGGTCACCTGTCCTGGCTGTGCTCCCTCCCAGTTTGGCGGGGTTCTTTTGTTTTTTTTTTTTTTTTTCCTTTGAGGACTCCCTCATAATTAATTGTGTTTGAATGCATTGCTTAGTATCAGGAATGTATTTACCTTAGCATGATCTGATTTTTTTTTTCTATTTTCTCTCTGTCTTCTTTTCTTTTTTACTTTGTCTTTTTTTCCTTTTCCTTTTTTCTCTTTTTTTTTTTTTAATATTTATGTGTAAATATTATTTACAGTAACTATACAAGACTATTCTCCTCTTCATTACAGAAGCTGCATTCATACTTCCTGTAAAGCACTGTTTTCCTGTCTTTCATGACTTTCAGTTTCTCTGTGAGACCCAAATAAAGCATGAGACTTGTGAGGAATGTAACTGGTTTGCAACAGACTTTATTTATTGTCTTCTAGGGACAAGCACAAGTTTATGGAACAGGGGACTAGATGTGCAGTGCCATTCTGCAGTTGTAGTACCCCATGTACTAATTTACCCTTCTAGAAGATCAGAATCTTGTCCAGAAAAGTTGTTTGGTTCAGCTTCGTCTTTAAGATTGGATTTAATTTATTTTATTTTCATTTTGTTTCCCTTTTAAACCCATTACAAGATTAATGGGTTTTGTAGGTTCAGATATTCTCACTTCCCACTTTTATTCTTTTCAAAATGAAAGAGAATGAGATTCTTTTCATTTCCATCATGCACAAGTTTTTTAAGTTTTATCTTTCTTTCTCCCTAGGATTTTAGAGCAAAGATCAACATCTCAAAAATCACTGCAAATTGCTGCATGCTATTGTTGCTTGCTTTAAAAGCTATCTAAAATGGAATCCTACATAATAAAGTTGACAGATATCATCCGAGTCATCTCTTCCTCTGTTTTAGCACATGTAGTAGAATAATGCTGTGGAAAAAATTTGTAACAAGCCAGTAAGCAATAATGCTCAGAGAATTTTAGATGGATTGAACATTAGTGATAAAACCACTTAGGAGCAGAGAAACTACTGAGACAGAGATAAAGAAGAGGATTCTGCTTCTACAGAAATAAGCTAAAGAGCAGGAGACATATAGATTAATGTTATTGTGCATATCCTAATTAAAATGGGGCATTTTGCCAATTAAAAGGATTCATGACCAAGACTAAACATGCTACTTTTGTTGTTAATTCACAAAACCAAAATAATTTAGGCCCCTCAAGTCTACGACTTGTTCAACTCTCCAGGACAAACAAGTATTCACATGTTTTTATCAGAATAAGAAAATCCAAGTTATCAAAATGGGAAGAATGGTGATTTTTTGTACAAATACAAAATATACTTATTAAATAAGTATAAAGCAGTCAAATGTTTAATCAAACTGCTTTCCTACAATTCCAGACTAAATGAAACAAAGAAAACTGAAAAGTCCCAAATAAATATTATGATAAATAGAAATAAATTCAGCTTGATTTAGAAAAGAAGAATGGATTTTTAGTATTTTCTTATGGAGAACAATTGCTCTTCCTGTTGCAAAATCAAACTGAGGGGTAGAGAGTTTATACTTTAAAAAACCATGTAGATGGTAAATAAAACAAATTCCTGACATGGTTCAAACCTAGCAAAGACCTCAGCAGATAGCAAAAGATTATTATAAAACAATTTGCACTGGATTTATGACAGTCCAGGAAAGAGCAGAAAATAGAAAATGAAATAATAACAAGTTATATATGGTTGAATGTGCAAAAGAGGATAGTGGACTAGCTAACATGAATAAGAGAGTCCCTGGCAGGGTTAAATGGATAAAAAATGCATAGCTGTCAGGGTGGTGAGAGTCTATGATACTTATTGCATTGCTCTACTTAAAATGTTCACAAATAATTCAACCTAGCAAAGACAAGATTCCCGTTGTGTTTTTAACAACAAAAGAGAATATAATCCAGAAAGCTGTGCTCAAAAAACCCAGACTTTGCTGATGAACTAAATTCACTTTTGGTAGGTGAGGGATATTTCATTCTAGCGATATCCCTCAATGAAAGCAATTCCTTGGCAAAAAAACTCCTAGACTTCTGGATCTCTGTATTTTGAAAGAGGGCATTAAAAATGCAAACTATTACAAAATTTTACATACCCCTATAAAATTGATGTCTCTGAACACATATGATATTATTGAAATACAGTATTTCAACTAGCCAAGATGACTGTCTGACACAAAAATCAAAATATGTATTGCTCTATTTCAAGCTTCTATCTATGAGTCAGCCTAGTTGGACGCAGGGTAAGAAGTCAAACCAGTTTAAACTGATATTGTTTTAGAGTGACAATGTTTAAAACATTTTACAAATTATTTTTGAAAATTATTGGTCAGTAGAGCATCTGATTCCTGATAATGTGTATTTCCCTGGATTAACTTCTACATATAGACATTCATAGAGACATTTTACGTGTACAAAAGGATATGTCTCTCTATACTTGGTCCTATTTTTATATATAAAGGTCCAAAAGTAAAGTGTTTTATTTTTGCTTCTGCATAGAAGTTAAACAATTTCTAATAAATTCCTGAAAAAGTCATGCTTAGTCTTTTTGCATTATGTTCTTTAAATGTGCAATGAAAAGGAGGCATACCAGAACATACAACTGATTTTGACTTAATGTAATAAAAATTTTCCCATAACTGAGCAACATGTTGACTAAGCAGTTCAGGAAATTGAGAAATAAATGAAAGATATAGACCACCTATAATCTGTTGATCAGTGTGCAGCAGCAATTTTTCAGAATAATTTTATTTCCCCCAGCTGCAGGTGTGAAACTTTTAGGGTTTGAGTTTCACCTTGCTGTAAGGAAAGGCAAAAAAAAAGAACCTCTTTTACCTCCTCAAAATCTGCTGAACTATTAGTTGTCCAAACAGTTGTACTGACATCACATTTTGCCAAACATTCATGTACACACTTAAAAAATATCCAAGAGAGATTGAACAACGACATATTTTTCACTCCTGGAAGAAAACAACCACCACAAAAGAGAAAATCAACAACAGAAAAAACCCAACCCAAAAATCCCAACAAAAACAAAACAAAGAAAAGAGCAAAACCTATGCATTCTTTAAAAATGGTTACTTGTTTCCACGCACTGCAGTAAAGTAGTAACATTTTTAGTGACTTTTCCAAATATGATACTACATTTTACAATATTCAGACATTTTTTCTTTTAGTTAGTTACATATAATGCTCTAAACATAATATATTTTGTTATCTTCTGCTGAACAAAAGAAAGAACACCTTCTTTACCGTATGCCTTCACTTCCAAATCAATTTTTTACAGGAAATAACTTTTTTTGCCCCAGGAGAAACATTCACTTTTCAGAGACAATCTTGTTGTCAGCAAATCTTTTTTTCATTAAATGGAAAATCACTACTAAATTTGGGCTTAAGATTTATGAAATAGGTCTTGTGTCCCTGTGATGACTTTCATGAGAAAGAGATACAAAAGGGGCTGATACTTAAAATTTCAAGGTATATTTTTAGTTTTTCATGGAATTCTTTTGATTTCAGTAGGCTTTTTAGCAGATGCTATGGTCGTATACTGCAAGGCTGTAGTCATACACTGCTGCAAGGCAACAACATATGTAATTTTTTACTAAAATTTAATCCAGTAGCAGGTGAACTAGAGCTAACTGCTTTAATCCTGCATCTGTCATTGAAATGGTACTTTGCCTATAGTTGTCTCTGTGACCATTTTTCAACATCTCTGCTCCAGCAGATTATTTTGTCTGTACTTAATTCTTGTGTTCAGAGAGGTTTGTGTATACCTGGCAAAATTTTTTCTTTGTTACCCTCATATGCAAATTTTCCTGCTTATATTTTAGTGCATTGAAATATTTTCATTGCTTAAAGGAATATAAATATTTGAAGTTATGTTAAACAATCGTGCTCTAGGTAATTATACACCTATAGGTGGGCTATATACCTGGAGTTGGGCTTAGGGCTAACCAAAAGAAATGAGGAAATAGCATCTAACATGCGTAAAGGTCAAAATATACAGTAAATTTGGTTGTAACATGGAGCTGTAGGCCAATGAGAAAGTGTAAAAGTGTGTTAGCAAACACATAAAATAATCCCAAGCTGTCCTTTGAGGGCTGAAGGAGAAACCAGGAACATGAGCATCATATTCTTCTTGGTGAAGGATTCCAGATGCTGACAATTCATCATAACCCTGCCTGCTGTGTGAAACTACAGATCTTAGGGCCAGAGGAGCAGGGGAAGCATGAGCAGAATACCAGGAAAAGGGGTAGAAACTAAGAACTTTGTGTGGAACAATTTTAGCTTCATCATTATCTTTTTTATATAACTATTCGACCTGGACTAATAATTATTAGACTCTCAAGATTTCAGTTATAGTAACAATAAATTATTGATTTTATTTATATCCAAGATGTGCTTCCTTTTTTGCCTATAAACAAGATTTTGAGCATAGTATCCTTCAGGACCTAATTCACTGTATTCAATCTGTTCTAATTACTACTGCTGACCTAGTGGAAACAAGGTAAGTAGAGCACTGCTAATTAGTATAATGATAACAAGAAAAATCTTACTTGGAGGGAAGAATTTTTTGTTTAAGTTTTACGTCTGTATCAGATAAAAGGTAGAGTTGTCTTTCTATAGAAAAGTGAGACATTTAAAAAATCTACATGAGACTCCTTTCACAGCTTCTGCCATAGAGAATAAATCCTGTTTGCTAGTTTTGTGTGCCAAAAAAAGGACAAAAAATTAAATCTGTATGTACATACATACATGTATGTAGCAGTTCTATATAAATAGCCCTAACAGTCTATGCACAATAAGGTATTTGACTCCAGTGCAGTGACATATTACAGAGAAATTCAGACCTGGTGTGACAGCAGAGGGCCTTGAGAAGTGGAGATGGAAGCTGTGGCCTGTGGATAACATTCCACAAATTGCTGAAAACCTCATGTTCTCTAGTCTCCTGGTGTGTTACATCTACTTCTATGGAGACATGAAAGGCAATGCTGTTCTTGAGTTATTGTGAAGAACTGTAAGTATCCCAGTATAATCATACTACAGAAGAAAGATCATAATAATACGAAACATTCAATTAATAAAAAACTTAATGAAACACAAGGTGAAAAAGAAAAATCCTCTAACTCTAGTGGAATACTCTTGTAACTGTAAGGGAAGTTCACCATCAGATTTATCTTGAGATCTAAGCTACAGAAATTTCTACAATGTAAAACGTTTTCAACAGTTTTCATCAACTCTGAGTTAGAGGGGAGAGACACAGAAATAATCCAGTGGCTGTTTGAGAACCAGAGCTCTGCAGTTATATGACACCTACATCCTAAAGAGTGAGGTATTAGAGAATATCAGATATCAGATGGCTCAACAGAATAATGATAAAAATAGTGTCAAAATAAAAGTGAAATAAAAGAGGGTCAATTAAATCAAAATAAAAGAAGGTCAATTAAATCAAACATCAAAAATTTAAAAAAAATCCCCAAAAATCCCCAAAACAGGTAGGAATAATAAAATTCTAATTGTCAATGTTGAACATTATTTTTACTAGAACAAACATTCAAATATTCCATAACAGTGGATCCTTTTAGTCTGAGTTTAAAAAGAAAAGAAAATATTCCAAGACCAGGTATATTAGTTAGACCTCAATATTTCTTTGCTAAAAATATGTCTCAGACATTATTTCTATTTATTTTAGCATGATAGACATTTCATCAGACATTTCATCATCAATTTATGAGAAAATGACCAGAAGAAATTGGAAAAAAATAGTCCTGAGTTCAGAAAGTTCTTCATTTCTTGACCTACCTACATTTCAAACATTCTGGAGGTTATACTAAAACAGGTGTTCAGGGCATATTTTTGCTTGCTCTGAAAGTTTCAGTCTTACGGTCTTGCACTCTCCCAGAACTAGTTTCTGATCTTATGGGCAGCTTTCAGGAGTAAGCAGCAAGTATGCACTAGACTGAGAATATTAAGACAACAATGCCTCAAGGTAAAGAATTTTGTGCTCACTTGCAAAAGAGTATTAACAGAGAGAGACGCAAAGAGCTACTCTAGAGAAGACGCTGTGGCAATTTTTTCCTGTTGAGAAAGAAGTCTTCAGGTTTTTTTTGTCCTTCAGTTTCATGTCCTTTAGAATGTAAAATAGTACTTTTCAGTCCCCCGGGGGTATATTAAAGGCAAGTTTATAAAAAGGCTGTAAGATGTTTTCAGCATTTTTTAGCACAGATTATATAGGTACCTTAGGTCTGTGGGCACATGAAGTTTACAATGCACACGCTAAATATAGCTTTGATAACTGATGAACAAACTGACAAGGAAAAACAACCCCAGAACCAGAATAGTTGCTGAACATGTTAGTTTTACCATTATGAACATCCATTATGGTCATATACGTTATGGTTACACAAGATTGGGATTTCTGGTGTAAATCCATGGCTATTCCTGCCACCTGCTCTTTTCTCTCTTTTTGACTGTTATGCTGGTGCCTTGAGAGGCTACTTAGAACAGAGGCTAGACACAGTTAAAGGAATAAAGTAGGTATTTATGAAAAGGCCTTCAAAGGACACACCTTGGGCAGTACAAGAGCCCAGCCATGGCTCCACCCAAGATGGATGCCTGGTCCTGAGCTTTCACACTTTTGTAAGTTTTGGACCATTTACATATTGGGGTTAATTGTCCAATTACAGTTTCAGGTTGTGAAGTCCCATCCTCACAGATTGCTTTCTTCAATTTGCCATTGTTTTTACTTTTTGAACCTGAAGCTGCAATGGTGCCCTTAGTTCTTGGGCTAGAAAAGGATTGTTTCGTCTAACTAAACTGTAAGGAGAATTTAGGAACACTTTATATGAAATTCATTAATGCAGTACAGAATCTGGAAAATATGAAAGCTAAAACTTAAGGCATCAATGTACTATAGTAGTTCACAGGGTTTTGATCTGATCCTTTGCCCAAGACCAAGACTAAGAAGGTTCTGAGTTCCAGCAGGACTTTATTTACTGGTATATCTTTTAGATATTAGATTGCATGGGGAGGGGAAAGGGTGGAAACTTGAACTTTGCTAGCATAGGAATGGAAAGGTATTTGCTGTGATTTCAAAACAGCATCAAGGTATCAAAATTCTTACTAATTTGGGTAGTGAAATAGCACAAGCCTGAGAAGTTTCCCCAGATACCGCTTGGAACAGGTCTTTTTCTTCAGCCATTGTTACCAGGCCACTGTTTAAATCATAAAAAATACATTGTCAAGATGCATTAACGTTTCTACAATAATGATCACATTCTTATGCTCACTATTCTGTCTCTTTGATAATGTCTTACTGCTAGATTATTGTATTGTACAAGGCAATCTCTATTTCCTTTTCTGTGAGAGTATTATTACATTTCGCTTTGGGGTATTTTACATTTCCTCTGTGTAACCATATAGAAATTTAAAAATGTGTGTTTCTCTTTTCCTTAAAAGACAAATATTTCCACAGCCTTTTCAGACAATAATAATGGAATGTTTGCACCAAAAAGTACCATATTTTTAAAGCACTATTAATACGCTTGGTGTTTTTAAACATATTTAAAGATGATAGCAGACTTTACATTACTTCAATAAGTGTAGTTATAAGTATATGTACATGTATATGTGTGTGTGTTTACATGTATACTTCTACTCTCAAATGTATACACTAAAATAAAGCATTAAGCATTAAACTTATTCCCAAATCCTCTAACAAATTTGGTAGCTTTCATATTCCTTTCTCTTCTTTCACCTTCCAGGTCTCTATTTTTAGTCTACTATTTGGAAAAATCTACAAATTTGGTAATAAAGAGGTCATTAAGATAATGAGTAAAACTCTTTGGGTAAAATGCTCCTAAAAACTAAATGAAAAATAATTGCAATGAAGTACTAACCTGAAAACTAACTTGCTTTTCTTTGTCCCTTAAAATTACAACAGTCATACAAGTTACTGGTCTTCTATGTAATATTATAATTATTATCAAAGAGAAGCAAAACGAAAATTATATAACCACAATCTAGTCACATATGTATCTACCAGATTCCAACTTTTTAGTTTATTCTTTGACTTGCCTTGCTTTTCTCCATGCATTATAAAGTGTCTATGTATATGTAGAGGTACATTGCTTTTTACATGTAGAACTAGCACATAGATGATGAAAAAATTTAGTTTTCAAAAAGTTAAGCTTTCATCTGCAAAGGTGTTAATAATTACTTATCAAATTGGGAAGATTCCATCAAAGTCATGGAAAATATTATTGTTTGAATAGAAAAGAAGACCTCGCCTTTCATACTTTGTCCTTTTGATATATGTATTTAATATTAAAATATATGTTACATTTTTCACTACATGAACACAAATTTAAAGTAGTATCAGGTTAAGATGTTTAACAAAACTTCAGAAAATCTGATTTGCTGCAAACTTAGAGCTTCAATTGATGCCTTTCCTGGTTTTAAAAAATTGAGACCCAGACATGGTTAAGGGATAAGGATTTTTACCTCAGTATTTTAATAAGGATCCTTATTGGTGCACCACCTCGCCAAGGTGGGATGCGCCGCAATGCGCACACACGATAGGTGGCGTATACGGTTTATAGACCTTACAAATTAGCATATCTAACAAGGATGCCCCAATGGGAGGCCTGGATGAATGGTGTGCTATTCCCCCATCTGAGGAATTCCCCCTGGGTGGGCCAAATCTCTGGTTTACAGGATATGTTCTAGAGGGGACCTTGGTTTCTCAAGACAGCATAGGGTTTTCCAGCCGCCAACTGCAAGGCCTTTAGGATGTTCGGTCTCCTGGCCTTACAGAACACTAGAACTATGCTGTTATCAGTCTTAAGGAATTACAACTATGCATGCTAAGAGTACTGAGGATACATAAAAGTTATATAAAAGGTATATAAAAGAAAAGGCAAAAAATAATCTTGGCATCACAATGAGGTCAAACTTAAATGGCTAATATGTTAGAAGTAGGATATTTTGGGATTATTTTTTAAAGATGTATTCAGGTTTTATATAACTAAAGCAGAAATTGGATAAAATTCAAAGTTATAGTCCAGAAAATTAACCCAATTACCATTTTATTTGCAAAGTAGTCAAGCTCCATGCTGTTTACTTTTTCCTTTGTGGACATCATCGTGCATTTGCGCTTCTGGTTGCGTGCATATATGAAAATCTTAATCATAACTCTACTGTGTAGTTTGAAATTTATTTCATGACTATACTGCAGCTACATATTTCCCCTTAGTATACTCTCACATCAGACACTGAAATTATGATTTCTGCAAATTTAGATTAAATTATTAAGTGCCTAAAAATATACAATCTCATTTACAATGCTTCTTGTCTCTACAGTATTTTATCTATAGTCTTGTACTTCTCCAAGTTTCTGAATTGAAATGTGAATTGTTGTGCAGGGAGGGTTTCTGTAGCCATTAACTTATGATATGAAATGACCCCACACTGACAATTGCCACCTAATAAGGTAGAGTTGTTATTAAGGAGTCACTGCTGAAGACACAGGTTTAAAATAGTTACTGCTAGATAGCTTTTATTTTTTAATATGAACTTTGTGGGAGTACTCTGTATAGGTTGCTATAGGAAATGACAATAATTTACTTTTCTGAGCTGTTGATGATCTTACCTAGAATAACACGCATGGCTTAAATCACTTGGTCAGATTTAACAGCTGAATTACTGGGTAAGAGAAGCATACAATTCTGGTTTTGGAATAACTTGACTCTGTCACTAATTTTTATACAAATAGCCATTCTTTTTATTAAAAAAACCCAAAACAACCAGAGTCTCTGTTTCCCACAGTTTAATAATTTTGTCGTTTTAAAATAGTTCACCAAATAACATACTGAGTCATGTAACTTAGCATCATCTATGATAAAAAGCAATCATAAATAAGCTTGGTGCCTCAGTCATTATAAACACATAGTAATTTGGTGTGATTTGTAGTTATTGTAGACTTGTTAAACGTTAATGAGTTATAACAATACCACCTTGATTTCTTTTCAAGGACAGAACAAAAAATTCCCTGTGACTTTCATCATAGACAAGATTGGAAAATTATCTGCTAATTTTGGTCAAAAACAAATGAAAAAGGTCTCCTTTTATGCTTACATGCTTCAGATCTTTTTAAGGAAACATCCAAGATTTGAAAACTGAGAGAAGGATATGTTCTACAATTGTTTCTTCTTAACAAATAAAAATTATTATTTTCTTAGGAGAAATTCTGCTAAGACCAACTTTATAAAATTTGGCCCAATCATCAAAATGATACCATTTGTTTTCTTTTGCAGAATTATGTTAGTGTTTACCTTTCTTTGTCATTTAAGAGCTTGAAGATCATATGACTTTGTAGCATGTCCTCTGCTGAAAACAGAGCACTTGTCATTGGCTGGAAACAGGGCATGGCTGGGTCCAGGGCATTGAGTATAAGCTTCACACTTACTAATTCCTTCTAAATTAAATTAATTCCACTGAGCAGCAGCTATGTGTGCTTCCCCTGCTACTAATTCTGTAACACCCATCATCTCTTGCTATTGCACCTTTAGATAGGGGTATTATCTGTACCCCAGCTTGGTTAGAGTTAAAATCTATGAGACTATATGCAAATGTCTAGTGAAAAGAAAACCCCAAAAGAAAAGATGGCAACATAATTGGTAAATGAGACAAGCAAAAGCATGAATACAGAGAAAGGTAACAATTAAGGAGAAGCAAAAAATGGGGGAGAAGTAAAAGAGTTCAGGAACTCTGTAGCTCAGCAGTCAGTGAGAGGGTTAACAATTAACTAACATATGGCATAAGGCTGTGTCATATTTATATGACATATGTGCTGTATACCAGTGAGCTTTTGCAGTGCATTATATTTATATAAGGATGTGTGTTTGTGTCTCTTGAATATTCCAGTTATCCTGGTTATATGAATAGCAAACAATTCAGTCCCACCCTCATTTAGCTTTCAGATATAATGAAGTGGTAATAGACCTCCCTAGCTATGAGAACATTTGAGTTTCTATGTCTAATTACAATTTTTTGAACCGTAGTCATGAAAAACTAATCATTGTGACAATAGTCTTCTAGAAATTATACTATAGAAGAACAAAACACAGGCAATTTAATGTTTGCTATGGTTCATCAAATTCAGACTCCTCATGCATAACTTGGTCACATTTATTTGTGCACCACAGGGGTATAACTCCAAAAGGGAAAGCCAGACTCAGAATGTGCTTCACAAAAAGATGTTGTTCCCTTGGCAACTAATATGGTACTAAATGTTCCGACAGCATATCTCACAACACTGAAACACATCGTTCTTATTGCAGAAAATGTATGCAACCCAAAATCCCATACTAAAAGTGAATGCAGTAGATGTTCCTTTATATTTCATCCAAATGCTTGTCATCCATATAAAGTTGTCTCCCATTTCTCTGCTCCTCTGCCATTTAATGATTGATTTTTCCTCCAATATATTGTTTTACCTAGTGTATCAGTCTTTTCCTCCAATTATTTCTTCCAATCCAAAATTCTCACTTTCCGAGGTTCTCATTCCCTCTGTTTCCAACATGCATCTCAATTTCTTTGTCTTTTCATCTGAGCTGAGAGACTTCTTAAGAAAATCTGTTCCTTTCAATTTCACTTACCTTGCATTGCCCTTTCAATAATCTTTAATTGACGCTGAAGAGGCTTTTTCAGCATCAGCATTTGATCTGGGTTCAAAGGGGCCAACTGGGAATATTTTGTTGTGTCCTGTATGTTGTAAGAATCTTACAATGTTTCCTGATCACTCTGAGCTCGGAACTTGATCTCTGTGAGACACCCTGGCTCAAAGTGATTATTGGAAAATGGGACAAAAGAAATATAATAAAGAGAACTCTGTGAATGGAAAAATGTAATGGTCTAACCAGTGGTGAAACTCAACAGAAATGTGGAGAAAATACGTACTTTAGGAGACATATATTCTGCAATTGTAGTCAGTTGTACAAGCAGAGACTAAGAATAGAGCCAGTAAGGTGGATCTCTTTTTGATACTGACAGGTTTTTTATGTCCCTGTGGCCTGCTTTAGTCTGGGATAGAGTTCATACTCTTAGCAGCTGGTACACTGCTGTACTTTATATTCAGTGTGGGCATAATTTTGATAGCACACTGATGTTTTGGTTGTTGCTAACTAGTGCTTAAACTAAGTTAAGGACTTGGCATTTTTCCATGCTCTGCCACTAAGGAAGGGCACAAAAAGCTGGGAGGAGACATAGCTAAGACATCTGACCTGAAGTGAGGGTATTTGTATAACACTTGTAGAATCATACAAAGTTTTGGGTTAGAACCATAAAAATCATCTAGTTCCAGCCCTCCTGCCACAGGCAGGGACAGCTACCACTATACAGATGGGGCTGCTCAAAGCCCCATCTAACTTGGTCTTAATGACTTCCAGGAACGGAGGCATCCACGATTTCTCTGGGCAACTTCCAGTGTATCACCACCCTCACAGTGAAGAATTTTGTCTTAATATCTAAGCCTGCCCTCTTTCAGTTTAAAGTAATTATCCCTTGTGCTATCACTACATTGCCTTGTCATTTATTTTCCACCTTTTCTTATATTTTTTGTATAATTTTTAAAACATTGCTTTTTTCATTTTTTTACACAGCATTTTGATTCATCAAACTTTGCTATTTAAGGAAAACATTTTAACATAAAAATTTACCTTACATTTTGTTCAGAGTTTGGTGTCTTTTTCAGAATCACGCACACACAAAAACATCCAGAAATATCTTAAATTTATTTATTTTAACCTTTGTCTTTGGTTTAGGATTAACAGTTTTAATTAACAGATTAACTACTTAGTGCAGGATAGCTTTGTGACTCAGACAAGGGCAAGCTCCACTTCATCTTTTGTATTTTTTGGCTGAAGATCAAATGTATATTTCCTTCAATACAGATAAGATTACATTGTCATAAGTAAACATAATGGAAACATTTAGGATAAGCAGTGTGATCATTGGTTTTCCTTTGAGTTCAATAAAATTTAGTTACTATTTTCTATTTGTGTAGTCATACACTCAGTTTCTCTTTCATCAGACAAAACTAGAAGCTAGGGATTAACACACTGTGAAAACAAAACAGAATTTTTATTTTTCTAACTTTATCAGTGTCCTGATGTTTCAGTAGCATTACCAATGAATGAATGAATAAATAGAGTTTTTAGACAATTCCTTCTTGAAAAACACATCTTTTGCAGCTTTCCGCACAATAGAAAACACTGGATAGCAGTTTGAAATGCCAAAATATTGGAGTTTTGCTCCTTTCTCTTTAATTGTTTTTTGAAATAGAATTTTCCACTTGAAGCGGATCACCTCCCTTGACTTGTTGGCAATGTTCTTTCAAATGCAGCCCAGGATGCAATTAGCCCTCTTGGCTACAAGGGCACTGCTGGCTCACATACAGCTTGTTTTCCACCAAGACTCCCAGGTCTTTTCCCACAGAGCTGAGCTTTCCAGAGGGCCAGCCCCTAGCCCGTGCTGGTGTATGAGGTTACTCTTCCCCAGGTGCAGGATCCTGCATTTACCTTTGTTGAATTGCAGACACTTCTCTGCCCATGTCTCCAACCTGTCCAGGTCCTTCAGAAGGGCTGCACAGCACGCAGGAGGATCAGCCCAAAGCTCCTCCCAGCTTTGTGTCATCCATGAACTTTCTGAGGAGGCATCTGGACCTTCATCAAGTTATTGCTGAGTAAGTGAAACAGTACTGGGCCCCATATTGAACCTTGGTGGACACAACTAGTGACAGGCCTCCAACTAGACCCTGTGACTCTGATTATGACCCTCTGGGAGCTGCCATTCAGTCAGTTCTCAATCCACCTCGCTGTCCTCTCCTCCAGTCTGTATGTAAAGAGGTTTCATAGTATCTACTGTATGAACTGTTATTGTTCTTAGAAACTATTCTGATCTATAACTTTTATTTCTAATACACATTTTTTAAAACAGAAACAAGAGATTAAAAAATATGGAGCTAGACTTTTCAGTGGCATTTAATAACATAAGAGGCCATGGACACAAACCAAAATAGAAGGAATTCACTTTGAACAGGAAAAAGCACCCTTCTGTTGGAACACTGGAAAATTCCCCAGAGACTCTGTGAAGTTTCCACCTTGAAGACATTCAAAAGCCACCTTTGAGGACAGTCCACCACCAGGAGATGGTCCTGGGCAACCTGTTCTATGTTAATTTCGCAGGGGAACTGACTAGATGATCTCCTGAAATCTCTTCCAATCCAAACAACTTCAATTCTACGAATTAGGGAAGAGATATTAAATTCTACCAAGGTTTAAAAATTTTTAGGGTTAACAGTAAAAATCCCAGGTAGTTACTGCAGCACATTAGAAAATGTATTTGTCATTTGTTTCCATTCAATTTTGCTTTTTGTTTTTTAAGTAAGAAATTACGCAGACCATTATCAGGAGCACAGTGCAGTGTTGTCTTGTAAGCCTTGGAAGAAGATAATTCAGCCTGAAGATTTTAAGTAAAGTCTCAGAGCTTATAGCTTTATGGCATTCCTTTTGCTAACATATTTCTGCATTATGGATTAAAAATATAAAAACACTTCCTTTGGAAATGCATCCACTTGTCATGAAAGCTATAAAGACAGTTAAATCATATTTGCGGATTCTAACTGACAACTGACATGGCAATTGAAGCAACTTCTGTTCTGGTTAAATTAAGGGTTTGGAAAATCTCTAAAGAATTCAGAAGGGTCAGAAGCCAGCAAAATAATAAGTTAAGTGACTTCATGCTTATAAACCCTTTTCAATGTCACCACTATCCTTTCTAAACTGAAACTGACTGAAACAGTATCACATTCCACTCTGGGGAGCTGCAGGGGGTTCTTTTAAAGCAGATGATCTAAGACAGAATTAAGCCAAATGAGGAAAATATTATATCTGAGAACCATTAACTGGTAATGAAAAGGGCGTTGCCCTACTAAAGAAGAGCAGGAAAGGCAGCTCCCGTGCGAGCAGTGCTTGGGCAGGATGCGCAGGGCCCTGGTCAGGGTCACGGCAGGGATTGCCTGGCAGGCTGGATTGGCGAAGCAGGGTGGAAAACAGGAGGTTCAGGCAGGAATGAGGTTGGCAGGGAGGAAGCAGGTAGGGCATCAGACAGGAATGCAGGGAGGCAGGAAAGGCAATGGCTGGAGCAGGTGAAGGAGACAAAGTGGTAGAGTGTTACACTAGAGCACAACACGAATCGCAGAGACACAGCACACTCTAACCTGGGAAAAGGTGAAGAAGAAGGAAGTTTATTTAGCTTTTCATATTATATAGAGTTTTGGGAATGACCGTGGATTGGAGAATGAGGTTTACTACCTCTCCAACCACACTGGTCAATGGAAAGGTCTATCAAACCCTTCTCCTCCCAGGAGAAAGGAATGAAAAACAAAAGGACAGTCAGCAAAACATGTCCTATGTTTACATGAAAGTAGCATGAGAACTCTCGTACAGAAATGAAAACATCAGAAGGGTGAAAATTTGGGGCAACAGTAGGGCAGGACACAGGCTAGGTGGTCAGCAGGTGTCCAGACAGCAAGAGGGAGACTGAGCGAGCCAGCAAGGGCAAGCAAAAACAACTTCCAGCGAGGGCAAAAGAGAAAGCAGGCTAAAGCCTCGTGGCTTGTGACACAATTACTTTTTATATCCCCGGCTCCTCCCAAGGCCTGCTCGCTGGTGGGAGCCCATTGGCACAGCCGAACATCCAACTGTAGTCCATTTGTGGAGACCTTTTGCCACCTGATTGGAGAACCCTTCTAAAGGGCACAGTGTCCTCAGTGGTCTCCCCCGACTGCCTATTATGTGAAATGGCTGTCAGGAGAAGTCCCCCTAGAGACAGAGCTTCCTTCCAGAGCTTTTTTTTTTGTTTGGTTTTGGTTTTTCTTCTGTTTTTTCCGTTTTTTCCATTTTTTAACTGCCGGCAAACCATGGATGTTGTTTTATTTTTTAAATAAAGCATTCATTTAGGTAACTTATTTTTCTAAAGAATAATAAAGTTAACTTATTTTTCTGCCATATACTGCGGCTGTCATGTGTAGCTCTTACCTTTAGAGAAGCATGGTTTTCAGCTCTCAGATATATGTTTATGACAAAATGTAATGCACTGCTGAAGCAGAATGTGTGTAAGCTGTCTTGTACATCTACTTTAACACATACTGACTCTTCCAAAATGAAGTAGGAGGGTTTAATACAGCTAGTAATCAAACACAGCAGATCCAATATTATAGATATTTACTATCAAATGTCTAAATCTATAAGTATTCACATAAAAGCAGGCTGATTTTGAGTACTGCTTGGTAACACTTACTTCTTCTAACTATCTTGTGAAATATCTAGGATTCTGTGACACCTAGAAACCATGAAAGGATGACTAAGGACTTCATTGAAGGTTCTGCATTTATCTGAAACTCCAGCTTTTCTAAGAAATTAGTCTTATGATTGTTTCTGAGCATATGATTCTGATTGTTTTGCTGAAGTATAAGTACATCATTAAAAGTAAGTAAATAGATGGATACTGATGGTAACTTACATAAAGAAAGCTGGCTGTTTTGGAGAATATTTAATACTAGATACCATAAGAAAAAAAAAATTTAAAAAAAAGGTACTGCTGTGAACAATTTATTGATAATTTTTTTTTACGATTTTTGTGTGAATTGAAATTTTTTAATTTGGAGGAAAACAAATAACTTCTCTATGTGTGTGTCTGTATGTGTATTTGTGTCTGCATGTACATTTAAGGAAGAAAAAATAAGGGTAAAATCAGGAAAAATAAATTTATTGTTGCACTATTATGTATTTGAAGTTCATGTAACTTAGGAAAGTCTCAGCATTTAGCTTGTTTGAAAACCCAGTTTCATAAAACATGAAAAATATGTCAATCTACATGTTTCATTTGATCCTTTTTGTACATATATTTTATACATTTTATCTGATTTAACTGCAGACCACAAACCCTCAGAAGTAAACACTGTTTCCCCAGTGTTTAAAATAGTTTGGAAGTTGCAAAGTTATTGATTAAAAAAAATGTAATATATGCAGTTAAATATTCCTCCTTATCAATGTTCTGTCACACACATAGTTTGTCAAAACCTCTGGAATATTCTCAAAAGTAATACATGTTTATTAAAATGAACTGGAAATTTGCAAATAAAATATATTGTTTCTTGTCTTCAGAATCAGGGTAGTTTTTTTGTTTTGTTTTGGTTTTGGCGGGGGGTTGGTTTTTTTGGGTTTTATCCTGTAGGGAGCAAGATTTTATTTTTCCAAATAGAAAAAGGCCCACATGATCATGTAATAAAATGTTCTTACATTCCATTGAATTTTCATTAATATGCAAGTTCATTTCTATTCTATCTTAGTTGGTTTATTTAAAATGCCAATTTGAAAGAATTTAATTAAAACACAATATTCCAGGAGGCTCATTTATATACTTCTTTCTCACTGAAGAAATATCTACAATTTTTATTTTGGTTCCTCATCATGGTAGAATTTTTTTGTTATGAAGGCGATCTCATGAGACAAAGATTGGTGGAAAAATCTATTCTTCCTGACTGAAAACTTATAACTTAACCAGTGCTCAGTCTCTAAAACTTTTGATTGAAATTTAAATAATTTACAATAAAATGTCTTTGGCTTACTTAAAATTTGAAGGCAGGGCTGCTACTTACTTCTACTTACTAACAAACTTCGGATCAGAGCTTGAGTCATGACTCTCCCTCTGTGCAGACTCTCCCTTTTGTGTAGACATAAAAGTAGCCACCAGTCAAGTCCTAGAAAAGGTAAAATATAATGAATGCATGAAGCTTACTGTAAGACAGGTTCACTGACGTGAAAAAGCTAGTCTAGCAATTTCTCTCAAAAGTCTCAAACATCCATCTTTGCTTTTAGTTTTTCTAGAGCTCTGTTAACTATTTTCATTTTACTTCCCTCTTCAAAAGGGAGGGAAAGAAGTGAAGGAATGTGCTATTAACATAGGAACAAGATCCAGAGGAAGGAAAGCATTTTGTATGAACATCGTACTAAAAGAGGACAATAAAAAATTAAAAAAAAAAATCAGGAGGGATAGAGGGAAATGCTATTTGCAAGTGTTTTAACCTCATAAATGGTGTTAGCTCCCTTTTCAGAACACACTTTTAAGCCAAAGTTCATTCATGCAACAATGAATGATATTGCAAATAATGCCATTTCACAGCTTTGAAGTACTACTTGCTCCAATTTCTTGTAGTGTTTATAATTTTAAAATATTTTCTATGTATTTATCTTTTTATTTTATAAAAATTAATCAGAAAAGAGAATTAGAAATTTTCTGTGCAGAGAGAAGACACAGGATATGTGAGGTTGAAATACAATTTGACATGTTTGACATTAGAACAGGGAAAAGTTCAAACCTTATGATGGGGCAATTCTAAATTTACATAATCAGAAAACATGCATACTGGAGTCAGTTAACTTGATATTAGCCAAAAAAGCTGATGCCCAGTGGTGCCCAGTGACAGGACCAGATGCAATGGGAACAAACACGGGAAGTTCCATCTGAATATAAGGAAATCCTTTTCTACTGAGTGTGACTGAGCACTGGCACAGGTTGTGGAGTGTCCATCTGAGGTGGTATCCAAAAGCCACCTGCACATGGTTCTGGGCAATGAGATCTAGGTGGCCCTGCTTGAGCATGAGGGTTGGACCAGACGGCCTCCAATCCCAACCGTTCTGTCATTCTGAGAGTTTGAACGCATTGAGCCTAACCTGCTACTTAACTATCTTATGTGGGTCTTAAATGTCTTAAAAGGGTCTTAAAAATATCACTGTTTCATCTAGAGCTTGCATAGCTTGATAGCAGCCCCTATTCCAGTTCTTGCTGGTCACTGTGAGATAACTCTGGGAGCTGAAACACTGGGACAAAACGAAGTATTGAGGTGAAGCCAGGACATTTGACAACAGAGAACAAGGAGGATCACAAACCTCCCTATAGAAGATTTTCCCAAAGGAAATCAGCTAACGTACAGACATTTGCTATTTTTTTTCCTATGAAGTATGGACTAGCTCCCACACAGATAATCAACTGTCCAATGTTTCACTGGACACAGGGCTATTTAAACTGCAAGACTACTAAAGAGTGGACTTGAAAAAAGTTATGTGCTTGTGTACTAAACAAAAAGATTAAATGTGTATTTCATTGCCCTGTTTGCAAATTGTACACCCGTGTGAAAATGAAACTGAAAAATTAGAGTGACTTTCTAAAGTTTGAAGAAAATAAATATTGCTTTTGTTTTACATTTTTTTTCATTTTCCAACAAGTAGCTGCTTAGTCTTTTTCATGGGAAAATATTTTGATAAAACTAACAAAGGAAGAAGGTAATCCCTGAAGAAATGTTTGAACTGTTTTGAAATTATAATTTTCATGTACTCATGAATGCCATAACTAAAAAACCTATGTGATCAAATTGCATGCATCTAAGTAAAATTAATACGCCAATATAAGTGCAGGCAATATAATTTACAGATAAATTGCTGAAGAAAGCATTTTCTGCCACAAATACTGCAAAAGGTTTTCATAAATTACTTGGTTTTTCAACTTAAAGGTTTATATATAGATTCATCCTATATCAGAGAACCTTTTAAGTCAACAGATGTAGCTTGCATTTAGTACGACACTTGATTCCATGTTAATAATAAAAAATAAAAAGATCAAATGACCAAAGCAGTTTTCAGCAGACTGGAATACATTGATTGAGAATATGTTAATTTGGAATCTTTGTGATGTCTGTGTAAGACTAAATAATTAATATAATAAAAGTCGTATTGGTAATACCTGCATGTGGGAAACAATGCTGTATGAAGTAAATTGGAGTAAAAAAGTGTTAATTCTAAACTGCAAATTTTGTGAATACAAAATAGTTTATCTGCAATGTGCAATTACTTGCTTAAAAACTTTTGTTCATTGTTTATATTCACTATTTTGGTTTTGATTTCTTCATTTTTACATTCAGTTTGACTATCAACTATTAAAATCTTCATATAAACGTGTTTTGAAAAGTAGGCTTTTGCATAATAGCAGACCAGTGAACAACAGAAGACTTCAAGCTCAGTGTCCGGGATTAGAAACCTGAAGAGAAAGCTGAACAAGTAATAAGAATATAATGTAATAAATATGTAAATCTATGTAAATAAATATAACGTCCTAATGTGCACTATTTATCTGATTTGATTTGGAAGGACAGTGAGCCAGTCTGTATGAAATGAGATTGATTTTGCCAGAGATAGCCAAGTTTTTTGTCTTATGATAAGGAATATGAAGAGCTAGACATTCAGAAACTTACTATTGCTATAAATACAGATCAAATTCCTAAGCTTGACCATTTATTTGATGGTACTTTAATGCTAGGAAGGACCTTTTTACTAAAGTCTTCTACTTGCTTTTGACTGACTGACTGCTTCTTTTCTGTGTAAATTGTTACAATTCCTCCTGTGTGCTCTCCATTTTTTCTCCAGAATAATTAGCTTTGGAAATAATCTAAACATAAATCTCAGGAGGCCTTCTACTCTATCTCTCTTTCTATTTTATGGTGTTGAAACCTGAAGTCTCATTTAATTTCTTTAACTATGACTAGAAATTTGGCAAGAATACTGCAACTAAGAATATTCCAGCTTAGGCAAAACATGTCTTACCTTGCACAGGAGCTAGGAGAATTGAAAATCAAATCTGTAGTTTTTATACATTATGGACATTCATGGCAGTGATGAAAAAATATTGCTTTTTCCCAATTTTAGAATGCTATTCCCCCCCAAAATCTCTTCCTGTTGTTGGAAAGGCTTAGAGATAGTTGATGGTTTCTATCTTACTGTTATGTATAAAATTGCTAGTTTTTTACATTTTGTAAGTCAAGAATAAAAATAAGGCAGCAAGTGATAAGGGATATAAAAGTGACTGCATGCATCCATGGGCTCTAATTCTTTGGAGAGTATCATATTAACACAGAAATCAAGACCTAGAGAAAGGTCACTTTGGACAACACGGAAGAGTTTAAATTAAACAGTGCTGCTTTGAACAGACAGTAAGGATTCCTGAGTAAAACTCCATAGGTGTGCAGGCTTGTCCACTGAACATAGTGCTAAATGTCCATGAGCCAGATGTCAGTTGACTAGTACGTCTGGAAGCAGATGAAGCATAATGCCATGTATGTAGCTGTGGAATGAGATTCAGTGTAGTGAAGTATTTGGGCTAATTAATATTATTTCTTCGGTTGATTAATTAGCTTCGGGGTAGAATTATATTTGACAGAGGCATGTGGCTGTGATTCTGGAATTAGATAATTTGCTGCCTGCTACTTCATGCCTTATGCTTCACTGAATGATGCAAGCAAACCCTGTGCTTCTTGTCATGTGATGCAAGCTACGTGTGTTTGGCAGCTATGCTGTACCAACCTTCTTTGCAAAAGATAAGCTCTGATAAGATCTGTTTGAATATATGGTAGATATGTTTACTTTCTGTGAAGAAAGGATCCTGGCTTTCTGGAGAAATTTTTCTTCATGTTTATAGGTATTTTTGATGATCTTTGAAGACCTTTATTAATGAGGACTTTTAATCTGTATTTGGTTTGGGGGTTTTTTGGGTTCTTTTTTTCCTCCTCTCTGTCATTTTGGAATAACTAATAAACATTTTTCTGTAGCTGAGTGTAAACAGTTTTGATTTACCTTGATATTTGTTTACAAATTTTGCAGACTATTCTGCAGGTGAGGCTGGATTAGGCTGTCCTAAAACAAATAACTTATATTTTGAGACAGATTCACAGACTCTGCTCAACTATGATGGATATATGATCCACTACTAAGGGAAAATAGTCTGGAAGCCACCATTTTAACAAGAAGTCTGCACTTAACTGACATGAGGCTATCTTAAAAAAGAAGAGACCTTAAGCAGCTTAACACAGGTATGAAGTGGTGCAGTTTGAAAGAAGTAGAGAGGATAGCTACATTTGGACAAATGAAGGGATGTGTCCACAGCGTGCAGGGTAAGGCAGACCCTTAAGCAACTATGACCTTAGCTGAATATATTGGACACATCAAAGTGTGGCACTGTACATCCACCAAATTGATCCTGAAAGTATCTCAGCAGGGTGTTTTTATCTTCACAGAATCATAAAATAATTTAGGTTTGGTGGAATACAGAATAATTTAGTTTGGAGTGGGGAACCCTCACTCAGGGCAGAACCAACTTCAAAGCTGAATGTGTCTTTGAACTTACATCCAGTCGTTCAGAGCTTTGGGTGAATTTAACTTAGAGTGGTGTCAACCTAGGGACTTAATTCCTGCAATGTGGATGTAACCCCAGTATCACTGGCTCTGCCCTAGGTGCATGAACAGGTGGCCTTTTTCTCAGTCTCTTTTGTAGCAGTATGCTGTCCTTCCTTCAGGCTCCCCTCTCTTTGGGTGAGAGTGAAGACAGTCCAGCACCTGTTCCTGTGATTTGATAAACAGTATGGGACATTTTATTTGATACATATATATTTTATTGTTTTTCTTTGTTCTACAACTCCTACAAGAAAACTGCTCTCTTTACTTTCAATGTCTTCTTTATCTACAAAGTTGTCACTGAGAAATTCTAGGAACAAGAATATTTAGGTTTCTCTTTTGGCCAGAAAGGACCTATGATGCAAACAGCATAATGTACTTTAGAGTAAAATAACTATATTCTCTGATGTATGTTAACAAGAGGAGATACGTGAGTAAAAAAAATTACCCTAGTTTTCTAAATTTTCTGTAGATACACAAAATACAAACCCAAAAACTTAGTCTTACACTGGTGAGTGGGAGGACATCTGGGCACAGGAACACACTACAAAGGCTGACTCAAAAATATACTAGTACCTGTATTTTGAGACACAAGAGGAACTTAACTATGCCAGAAAAAAAGGGATTATATAACTTCTTCCCCTTGAAAATTCAACTAGGCTGTAATGAATCCTTTTTCCTCTAGAAAAAGGAAAAAATAAAAGAAAAATAGTTAAAAAAATAAAAGAGAAAAAGAAGAAAAAAGAAAAAGAAAAAGAAAAAGAAAAAGAAAAAGAAAAAGAAAAAGAAAAAGAAAAAGAAAATGAAAAAGAAAAGAAAAAGAAAAAGAAAAAGAAAAAGAAAAAGAAAAAGAAAAAGAAAAAGAAAAAGAAAAAGAAAAAGAAAAAGAAAAAAAAAAAGAAAAAGAAAAAGAAAAGAAAAAGAAAAAGAAAAAGAAAAAGAAAAAGAAAAAGAAAAAGAAAAAGAAAAAGAAAAAGAAAAAGAAAAAGAAAAAGAAAAAGAAAAAGAAAAAGAAAAAGAAAAAGAAAAAGAAAAAGAAAAAGAAAAAGAAAAGAAAAAGAAAAAGAAAAAGAAAAAGAAAAAGAAAAAGAAAAAGAAGCCACTCAACATCAGACTCCTCTCAAGGAACTTGGAATACTAACAATTCACTCACTACATTGCTTCCATCAGACAAAGCTCATTACCAGCTCAAAACTCATTAATACTAACATTGAGAAGGGCAGATAAAGGTAAGCACTATAACTGAAAAAAATTAGAAATTAGGAAATAAGTCTATAATAATTTTAATAATGTTATTTTGATTAAGACTTTATAGTAGGAATTTCTTTCCTTTCTTCATCCTTTTCGCTAATAAAGCTGGTCTAGAAGCATTTCTTTAATTAGACTAGTAAGATTTTAATTAGAATTAAAAGAAATTTTTGACTTTACACTTGACGTGTATTTCATTTCTGCCCATAAGTTTTTGAGTATAACATATTCAGTAATGATGTTATCCTGCATAGTATACTAGGATGAAGCAGATGAGACACATGGAAGGGTAGAGTAGGTAGAGAGACATTTACAGTGCAAACATCAGTACTGATCTTTGAGAAACAGGGCCCTTATGAAGTAGAACTGGAATAAAATAACAGTTTTACCAGTTTCAACAGTTTTAAATAGATATCTCTCCTTTAAGTGCTAATGCAAGATACTTTTTGGCTTCTGTTTAATTGTTGGCGGAGAATGTGGTGTCATGTTTTTCCTCCCTGCATGTCAGTCTGGTCCTAGCTAAGAAGAACAGAAGGGCCTTTTGGAAAGGATTTTTAAATAAGCATATCGAAGCATACATGTTGCCAAGAATTAGAAGTGGTTAGAGAGAATAGATGAGACAAAGGAAGAGCTTACTACCTCATTTATAATAGCTGCACTTTACACTTATGTCCTGATTGCATAGCTATAGAACATATTTAGAGACAATTATGAATGTGTGGTTGTGTCTGTGATGATGAAAGCTGTGGGGGCTATATGCTACTTATAAATGACAACTGAAACGAGCAGATCGCAGGAGGTCAGCCACTCACAATTGTAAAAGATTCTTCATACTTTCTGTGGCACATTTCCACAGTGGGAAAGAAAGATAGATCTTTTTCATTCCTCTTCAGACCCTTTTTTTTTGGAGGGGGAGGAGGAAGGTGGTGGGTATAGGGTGAGAGAACATTGTTAAAATTTAAGCTCTTTGGTTAATTTTTGGCGGAATACATTGAGTGCTGGTAGCTTGGTGTGCAGCTGCAGAGCAAGCTGCAGGTTGAGCTCTGGGAGGGAGCCTGAGGCAAGAGGCTGAGAACATAGCAAAGGGCACAGGGACCTGTGACACCTGATCAGGGGTCTGGACACTCAGAGACATGCCAAGAACCGAGGACTTAGCTAGAAGACCCCAGGCTATCAATTTAGGTAGACCCCAGACAATTTAGACTGTGAGGGTATAAAAGCCCAGGGTTTCCTTTGTTTCAGGACACTCCTTGGAGTCACCCAGTTCAAGCTATTATGCTGTTCTTGCACCATGATTCAATTCATTTAAGCATCCAGGTGACTGAGACTCTCTTGTGGGAAACCTAGGGTTGAGCTGGTAAGGAATGTTTGTCTGTCTGTGTGTGAGTGGCATGTGTAGGAGTCAGGTGGAGTCCCATCCCTCTGAGCTGTTGGCTTGTTGGAACCACTTGCTGAAAAAGGACCTCAGTGCCAGCTCAGGTGGTGCAAGTGTGACCGTCCTAGTGGCTCCTGGATAGTCAGACAGGAAAGTTTATTAGCAAATTGATCCCAGAATCCTGACCATAGTGAGAAAAACTTATTAACGGCTACTACAGACTGCTTGGTGCATCTGAGTGTTAGCTCTTTTCATATAATTTTTCTTTATTTTCCTGCCAGTAATGGGTTGGGCAGGGGCAAATACCAGATGTATGTATCTCTTCATAGTTGAGCTCAATGGTGTATTTCTTCCAGGCAAGAACGCACTCCAATTTGTCATCTCTGAAGCTGTCCCTAACTTTATTGACATTTTGTACTTGCAGTGGCTGGAGGAGTCCAAAGTTGCCTATATGGAGTTCAAAGCAGGTCAGAATGTGAAGATATGATGTACAGGCAGGTTGTCTTTTTTTTGTTGTTGTGTTGCTGGTTCATATTTCTCTTTTTTTGTGTGGAGGTGGAAAAGTGAAAGCGGCTCTTTAGAAATCAGAAATTTTGTCATTTTACCTTGTTGCCCACACACAAAATGCAGTACAATAGAGTAGAAAAGCAAAGAAGCGGACAAACAATAAATGAGTGGGTAGAAGAGGAAAAACATGTAATGGGGAGTGGGGGATAGAAATCAGAAGGAGAAAATTATGGGTGGTGAAGTATTTTCACAGCTAAAATAGCCTTTTAGATAAAGTGAAATGATATTTAAAGTAATGACAAATGTGGAAAAAATGATGAAAGAATGAACCCTGCACAGGACAGCCACAAGAATGACACCATTTGCCTGAAGCATTGTTCAAACCCTTTTTGAGCTCAGTCAGGCTTGGTGCTGTGACCACTTCCCTGGGGAGCCTGTTCTAGTGCCCAACCACCCTGCGGGTGGAAAACCTTTCCTTAATATTGAACATAAACCTCCTCTGACACAGCTCCATACCATTCCCTCTGGTCCTGTCACTGGGCACCAGAGAGAAGAGATCAGTGTCTCCTCCCAGCTTCCCCTTGAGAAGAAATTGCAGACTGCAATGAGGTTTCCCATCAGCGTCTTCTTCTCCAGGCTGAACAGACCAAGTGACCTCAGCCACTCTACATACAACTTCCCCTCAAGGCCTTTCATCATCTTCTTAGACCTCCTTTAGACACTCCATAAGAGATTTATATCTTTCTTATATTGTAATGCCCAAAACCGCACACAATATTCAATTGTGTGGGACAATCCCCTCCCTTGCCCAGCTGGCAATGCTGTGCCTGATGTCACCCAGGGTACAGTTGACTCTTGGCTGCCAGGGCACTGCTGACTCATATTTGAATTGCCATCAACCAGGACCCCCAGGTGCCTTTCCACTGCATTTCTTTCCAGCCTATCATTCCCTAGTGCTTGTTCTAGATGCAGAATCTGGTACTTTACTTCATTAAATTTCATAAAATTTGTGACGGCCCAGCCCTCTAGTTAGTCAAATCTCTTTGTGGGGCATCTCTATCTCTGAGGAAATCAGCAGCTCCTCCCAAATTACTATCATCAGCAAACTCAGTAACCCTTCCATTCCTATATCCAAGTTATTTATGAAGGTATTGAAGAGCACAGGGCCTAAGATGAAGCCCTGCAGAACCCCACTAGTGTAAGGTCACCAGCCTGATGTCACCTCATTGACTATAATCCTTTGTGCCTGACCCAAGAGCCAGTTGCTCATCCATCACATGGTGTGTTTATCCACCTGTGTGCTGGACTTTTTATCAGAAGGATTCTCGAGAGACAGTATCAAAAGCTTTATTGGAATCCATGAAGATTACATCAATTGGCTTCCCTTGATCAACTAGTTGGGTTACCTTGTCATAAAAAGGAATTAGGTTTGACAAGCAGAATTTTCCTCTCATGAAGCCGTGCTGGCTGTAACCAATTTATTGTCCTTCAAAGTATTGTCCTTCAGGTGTTTTTCAATACCTCCTAGAATAATCTTCTCCATAACTTTACCAGTCACTGAAGTGAGATTGAGAAGCCTGGACATTCCAAAGTCATCTGTCTTACCCTTCTTGAAAACTGGGACAATGGTAGCTAGCTTCCTGTTAACTAGGACCTCTGCAGATTCCCAAGACCACTCAAAAATCATCAAGAGAGGCTTTGCAATGACATTATCTAGTTCTTTTAGTATTCTTGGATGAATCCCATCTGACTCCATAAATTTATAGGGATCCAGCTGGAGCAGCAGATCCGTCACAACTTCAGGGTCAACTGTCAGTTCATCATTATGACAGCTGTGGTCCTCCAGCTTAGAGCTGGGGATCCCCTTCACCTGTCATCAGTGCTGAGGACAGAGGTAAATAATGCGTTAAACATCTCTGCCTTGTCTGTGTTCCTGTTTGTGAGGCGACCATCCTGATCCTGGCACAGGCCAATGTTATTTCTGCACTGCCTTTTGCTATTAACTTATTTTAAATAAGCTCCTTTTATTGCCCCCCAAAGTTCTGGCCAACTTCAACTCCACATGAATTTTCTCCCCACAGTGGCAAGCAGCATCTTCATATTGCTTCCACTGGGCATACCCCTTCCTTTTTTTTGCCTTATCTCTAAAGGAACATTCCTGCAAAGACAAGCTGGTCTTCTGCCTCAGCTGCTTGACTTCTGACATTTAGGAATTGCCTGCTCCTGTACTTTATGAGATGATGCATAAAACAAGACCAGCACTTGAGGACCCCAGCACATTCAAATGTATTTCACCAGGGGACCTTGCTCACTAGCTCCCTGAGCTGCCTGAAGTCTGGTCTCCTCATGTGCAGGGTTGAGTTTTGCTAGCATTTTTCCTCCTGATAACAGAGTTTTTAATCCTGACTCCTTTGTGATTGCTGGTGCCAAGATGGCCACCATTTCACCCGTGAGACTCTCTCTGTTACCATGCAATAAATCAAGGAGGACATCTTTCTTAGTCAACTCCCCTATTACCTGCACCATGAAGTTATCATCCAGGTGTTTTAGGAGTCTTCTCCCAAAGATCCTTGCATCTGTTTCTTCCAGCTGAGTTGTGTTCCCAGTTAACATCCAGCAAGTTGAAGTCCCGTTTAAGGACAAGGGCAGTTGATTTGGAGATCTCCCTTTGTTCCTTGAAGAATAAATTATCAGTGTCTTCATCCTGGCTAGGTAGTCCATAATAAACTCCCACAATGACAATTGAATTATTTATTTGTCCCCTAATCCTTACCCAAAGGCTCTCAACCATGCCATCACCAAATGTAAGCAACATTCCAGTCCCTCCATGGCATACAATACTAGCTCCTGGCCTTGCCTGCTCTGTCTATCCATCCTCAAGAGTCTGTAACAGCATGAGTCTGTAACATGTCCAACTTCAGTCACAGGACTCATTCCACCCGGTTTAACTTATGCCAGTGATGCCAAACCTCTGGGACTGGTGTAAAACTTTGAAGGCATTGTTGGTTCCTTGTGCTCCGTGTATTGGTGTGGAAACATTTCAGGTGTGGTTTACTGTAGCCGACACCTCATGGAGCAGATTGAGGGACCCCACAAATGCTCAGTTCTTCAATTCTTGCCATGCCATACCAATACTTATCACTTGCAACCCTGGTTTTTGTCCCTTTCTCCCTTCCCAGTTCTGTATATCTGGTAGCTTAGCCACAGATGCTGGGGTAAAAGGAAGTGAAAAGGGTAGGAAATACGACCTCGTATATCAAAGAGTTGCTGTACATCCTGAAGAGCATTCTACCGCAAAAATGAAACCAGATAATTTTCTCTCTCCCTTGCTGACACACTCAGGTGTTGATTTTCCTTTCAGCATGAATGTTTCTCTGAGACTGCAACTGTGATTCCATGCACGCTTAGAATTCAGGCACAGCCTAGGCATTGCATAGCTTCTGGTTAAGAGTTTCTGGGGCTCAGAAAAAGAGAGAACAGTATGTTTCTCCTAAAGGACACATTTCACAGATACAATCAGAGTATGCTGAGCAGATGGTGCTTAACATGTGCTTTCAGGAAATCCATGCTTAGGAGTAGCGGTCTGTGATGCAGGACTGATTGTCAGCTAGAAATGGGTGCATTAGGTAAGCTCCAAGAGCCTATATTTAGTTTTATCTGAAATGAATGAACTTTTATCTAAAAGGAATTCAGTTTTTGCCCTCTGAGACTGTTCCACAATGTGTACCAAACTGTGGTAGGTAAGTAAGTTTTGAAGCTTTCCTTTATGAATGCAATAGCTGAACTAAAATTTTGATATAAAGGCAACTTCACTTTCCAAGTGATAATTTCTAATGATCATTCTTTCATTCTGAGCATAAATTCTAGGTTTTAGATCCCAAATGCACCCACAGTCCTGTGTTGAGAACCTACATTCCAGTAGGAGGATCAGAGGGAGATTGGATTTTACAGATGTGCTCAGTATTTTGTGAATGGACTATTAGAATTTTCCCATTCAAATTCTTTAATTGTGTTTCCACAGAAAATGTTTTAAAAGAATCTAGAAAACCAGCACTGCAATTTAATTTCTTTTTGAAATCCACTACAGAAAAAAAAAATTACATCACCTAACTTACAGAACCTTAAAACTTTTTCTTGGATCGCACCCTCAGTGGAAAATAACATCATGCATCTCATGCTTACTGGTAAAATGGTGAAAAATAAGAAATCTCCCTCAGCTCTGATATTAAGTAGTATAAGACTATGTAACTTCCAGATATGTTTTCAGTATTTTATTGTATTGAACAGTACAATCATTCCATTAAGCATGGTCATATACATTGAAATAACCATAAAAACTCTCACCCATTTCAGTGGGCTTCCATTCAGAACTGATGGTACATAATGCTATTATTTCTACATTGGAAAAAATGCCTAGAGAGTAAGACTTTGTTCTGGTAACAGCTTTTTACCTAAGAGTCTACAGTCTTAATAGGCAAGACAAAAAATAGAAGGTACAAAGAGTTAAAAAAGCTTTGTAAAATAATGTGGCAAGTTAATGGCAAAGCAAGAAATAGAAAACATAGATTCTGAGTCTTAAAGCCTTTATCCTATTCACTAGGGAAATGGCATCAATGAATAGCTTGTTGCAGAGATAGAAGGAGGTGAACAAAGCAGTATAGATTAAGAGATTATTTCCTGTTGCTGATGGATGTTGTCTTGAATGAATTTATGAAATCTGTGACAAGATTAAGATGACCTGGATTAAGACTATAAACTATATGGAATAGTGTGATAATCTAAATGCCGTAAGAATTCTAACATGTCATGCTGCAGCATGTCAGTTACATTATTTAGAAAGACATTGAAGAAGAAAAAGATTTGTTTAAAGGAAAAGAGTGAATATCATACAAATTATAAGCTTACAGACCCCCACACCCATGTTCCCTCCAAAAAGCAAAAATACAGAAAATTAGGGCTTCCTACCAAATCACTGTTTTGAAAATCAGTGCATCAGTTCAGATCGTTTTTATAACTAGTTAATCACGTGAATCATTCTCTGACTTTCTAAGAGATGCAGCTGCCAGCCTGTAAAATAACTCTGACCACAGACATTCAGACACTTCTGTGCAAAAATTCCTAGCTCTGGAGACACACAATAAAAAATGCAATGTCTTCTCTAATTAAAACAGAAAGGTCAAACTTACATCTCTTTACTTTCACAGTAGTGAAAGTAACTTTGGTAGACCTGATAAGCAGAATTAGGCCTATCAGTTTCTCTACTGAAGTGTTTCCCTTGACAATCTTGGCAGTTGAAGGCAATGCCTTTGTCTGGCTCTAACTGTATTTAGCCAGCATCACCTTCCTTTCTGCATTTATTTCCTTGTTTTCTTAGAATTGGACTCAAACTTTTCACTCTGTATCCCTGTACTCAGCTCTTGCAGACGTGTAAGGTTCTGACTCTGTAGTTAGCATGGCTAGCAATGGCAGTCACAGCAGAGTTTTGTGAGACCTGAGAACACAACTGTCAGAACAGCATAAAGAGTTGTCTGATTTTCCTGGATATTTTTAACTTGGACACTATGTAAGAAGGCAGACGGGTAGGAAATGCTGTTCTGTTCTATTCTGTCCTGTTCTGTGAAAAAACATAGTTCTTCACCACCATCCAGGACATACCATACTGTGCTAACAAAATCTAAATGCTTTGCTATATATATATTTCATTAATATATTTATCTATGTGTTTTTTGGTTTTTTTTGTTTTTTTTTTTTCATAAGGACCACTAAAGTGATCCCTTCTTTCACGAATTCTAATGAAATTGTAGGTATACTGGGAGCATATCTGATGAGAAAAATGAGGCATCTGCAGGTTTGTGACTGTTCCCCAGTTAAGGAAATTGAAAATCAGGTGCAAAAGGATAATTTTAAATTTTTTATAAAAAACATACCATGTTTGTATAGAAACTATAGTATATTATAGAATGCTAATAAGATGTTGCTGCCAAGAAATTAAGACATTTCTTGGTCTGGACTTGCACCTTTACATAAAATACTTTAGTTCCATCACAGGGTAATATCTGCCTTGGTAATGTCTCATTTTGTGGTGATGATGTAGGAAAGTACAGTAGGAGTATGCAATCCCCTCCTGCAGTTATAGGAAAATTGTCTCCTCAATGAGAACAATCTGTTTGCACAGAACAAAGTGTCAGTGATGCTACTAACAGAAAAACAAGCCCATATATTCTAAAATACCCATCGACCAATATTATTTTATATATGAATTATTTTACTTAAATTAAAAAAAACATAGAAGAAGACATTGTGGATCAGAACAACAGAATGTTTAAGAGTCACAGTGCTTGCTTATAGATACAGGTCTGTAAAGGACTTCTAGGTGTTGTCATATTATACATGAGTGTCTGTAAACATTTTCAGAGAACACCTGTTGTGAATTGTGACTAGTTAATACAGGTCTTCAAAAACCGAGAACATTTTCTTTTCATAACCCTCTAAATTATGATAACTTGAAAACTGAGTGGTCACCTGATATGAATATTCATGAAGTTGCATATGTGTTTTTCTTGCAGATACAATTCAAGTATTTATGTGTACAACTGACTAACACAATACATTAGAAAAAAAAGCTTTTTCCAGAAATTATTTATTTTCAGATGAGAAAGGCAATTGATGAGAATGAACTCACATATCATAATCATAAGTCATTTCACACAAGAAAATACATATAAGTGAAAATCTTAATTTATTCCCACAAGCCATGCTCCCTGCCAACATAATCTCATAATGGCTGTATATCATGAGTGAGATGTCACTCTGCAACTCCTATTTTTTGTGTTCATTCAGAAGGTAAGTTGTCAGGATTCCAAACATTTAAACTTTCTTGAGACTCAATTGACATCACTGGAGTCAGTATGTATATTCTACACATATAAATATACCTCCATCTCTTTAAAGAGATAGTCAGTAAGATGCCCTGTGAAACCATCTACAGGAACAAGGGAGTAGAACAAACCTGGCAGATCTTCAAGGAAGTCCATGGAGTGCAAAAGCTGACAATCCCCAGGAGCAAGAAATCGGGCAAGGAAGTTAAGAGACTGGTATGTCTGAGTAGGGACCTGCTGGTCAAACTAAAGGGAAAGAAGCAAATGCTTAAAATGCATTCTACAAGTGGAAACAAGGACAGGTGACCTGGCAAGTGCATAGAGAAGTTTGGTTGTATAAGAATGGGAAAAGGAAAGCCAAGGTGAAATTGGAACTGAACCTGGCAAGGGATGCAAAGAATAACAAGGGCATCTACAGGTGTTAGCCAAAGAAGGTGCACCTGCCTGTTCCCCCTCATGAACCCTGTTTGCTAGAGTAGGAAAAGCTAGAACATCATTTGTACAGAGTAGGTTCTTTCAATGCAATCATTAAAACCAACCTCAGATGGTAAAACAAATGTGGTCTGCCTGTCCTTTCTGTTTGTTCACCGGGATTTGCAAGGGGTAGTGAGTTTAACCCTGGAAGTAGGAGTTTTATTGTAGGACTTGCTTTCAGAGACAGAAATAAAAAAAAAAAAAAAAAAAAAAAAAAAAAAAAAGTCCTGGTCTGTTTCATTTACCAAAACATAGAACACAACATGATATCTTGCATATGCTTTTTCTAGCATATCAATTCCAGTGGCTAGTAGTAGGAAAAGGTGAAATAATACATTCTCTTGACTTTATTCAAAATCTTTCTATAGACAGTATAGGTTTAGATGAAGGCAGGAAGCAACAGAGACATTGATCCTTAATGAGCCACCACAAACTGATGGTGGTTTGCATCAGGCCATGTGCAGCACCTGGCATGCAGAAGTCAAACTGCAGCAAAGCCTGATGGTGAGGGCACCAGACTGCAGATGTTTTTAAACTTATGTGGAATAAGGAAACACTGCTTTGGTGCAGAGCCAAGAGTCTGTTGAAAGCAGGGGTGGGCAGTGGGGTCCCTGGGCAGGGTGGGGGCAGTTCCAGAGAGGGCTGGGCAGGGTTGGCAGAGTCCTCGGGACCATGACATTTCTTCATGGAAAAGCAATCAGGAGTATAGCAACAAGTGATCAACACCCCTGATCCCACCTCCTCAGCAGGATGGATGTGGTATTGAAGGGAATTCTTAAATTCTCTTTAGACTTAAGTCTGCCAGGTCTATTTTTGTACATTTTCTAACACTGTCAGCTTCCTTGCTCTTTATTTATTAAACTGATGATATAGTACTTGAATATGCTATATCCAAGTTTTACTGTGCATGTTAAATTCTTTCTATATACAACTAGTTCTTTTTTTTTTTTTT
>VXAX01006697.1:327203-353902 GCA_013399835.1 Leptocoma aspasia | reverse complement strand
TTTTTTTTTTGATCAGTTTTGGCCACTTTTTTCTCTCAGTGACTACCAGTTTTTGTATCCCTTTAATGACGAGTTGCTGACCACTGGTAATTGTTTTTTTATCCCTGGTGCCTCCCTTATATTTCTTCAGCTGTACTTTTAGACTTTCTGATCCCATTTTGCAATTGTACTTCTTAACAGTTGTTAACTAGCTAGTGACTTTTTCTTCAACAGCCTTTGAACTGTGGCTTTCTTTGAAACTTAACTGTTTTTTATTAGCACAATGTAGTGAAATGTACATCCTTGTCTTAGGGTCATTGATTGTTCACTTTACAAAATACTAACCCATTAGAAGATATGTATAGATTTAATACCTTGATAACTGCTTGTTAGTAACACATATTTTTAATAGCAGTATCACTGGTGTGTTATTCAGTGTGTTTTACAATAGTAAAAAATGATGGTTATATTTTAAAAAAAATCTAAATTAAACTTTAATTTCTTAATGGGAAAAAAACCAGTTCACTATAAATACTGCTGAGCATAATGAAGTTTACTAGATCTATAGATTATTTTAAACAGGGCAAGCAATATTCTGTAGAACACTTTAGAAAACATTTGCTATAGAAGAAGAAATGTCTTATTTTTATTATATTCCTGCTTGCCAGGATGTCTCATACTTAGGCCCATACTACTTTCCAGAATGACAAGTATCTTGGGAAAAATGACAGGCATATTTAACAAGGATGTTCTGCAATATCCACTGATGTCACTAGAAAGGCTGTCCCTGGGGATTGGATCAGTCACAGACCTCACTGTGTATATGCTTCAAAGGTTGGGAGAATGAAAGCAAAGTAGAATAAACAGATGAGCAAAATGCCAAGAATAAGTACAGGTAGACAACTAGGGTTCAAGCTCACACTGTTTGGCTCAGTAAACATTTAATTCAGATTGAAAAAACTCCAGTAGAAGAGAGTAAGCCAGAAGAAAAATTACCCTAGAGCACATAAGTGACTGGACGATGTGAAAATTTGTCAGCCTGAATATATTTCCTCGAAGCAAGATGATGAAAACTACCCTTGTAGTTGCAGAATGAATAGAATCTAACAGCATGTAAGGAAGACTATTATGTGAAGCAACATTATTTTTTAAAAAGCCTCTCTGCTAAAATTATGAACAAAAATGAATGCTAAATTGTGCTGGGGTCCCCATGCAATTCCACGCACATCACATAAAAATCAAATAATTCATCATGAATAATGTTAGCACCGAACAAGGAGAAACAAAATAATTTTAAATAATAATTAGCCTGATGCTGTTGAAAGCTCCTTTAGCATTTTGTTAAATTGAGTAGTAAGTTTATACTCCATTTGCCAAATGCACATTACAAACTAAGAATATTATTGTCTTCTAGAATACAGATATTAATGTAGCCTGACTTAGCTTGCACACAGCACAGCACATACAGTACTAGGCTATGCCTCTGCTCTTAGTACTTTAATTTTTTTGCTACTTTTATGTAAAGGGCAAGTAAGTTACTTTGTCTATTGCCAACATCTCTGAAGGCAATGAGGAACTGTAGCATTAAACTAATATAAAATAGTCTGAAAATGGACATTTCAGTGACAGCAGGGCACCTAACTTTAAAGCTCCTAGTTTGAATCAGTTCATCCTTTCATTGACATATAGATTAATCCAACGTGCCTGCTTGCACTTAGTGAAACCTAATTTGTTGTAGAAGGCATTCACTTTCTGCTGAGCCCAGCAAAGTAGGCAAAAATGTCCTTTAAACTAGTTCTTTTTTCTTTTCACTTGTACCCCTGGAAATTCTTTGCTTTTTTTTTTCCCTTGTGTTACTGTTCCTGTTTCTAAGTATTTATTTTTACAATTCAGGAGCACTGTAAGTGGATAGCCTTTTATTCTTTAGAAAGTGCCTTTTTTGGGGGCTGCACATTGCTGAGAGACACCATGGTTGTTGTAAAATTTGCATGTAATAGCTTTGAGGTTTAGAGGCAATAAGAGAGCTAGGGGGCTTCAGGTCAGAGCTCACAGTAAATTCATTAATTCCTTTTTTAACTGGAAGTACCTAAAAAATTAATGAATTGGGCTTCCTCAGCTCAGTTTGCTATATATTGCCGTAAACAAATTTTTTTTTTTTTTGGCAAGGATTACTTGTGGCTTTACATATTTAATCTGTCGACAAAAATGTGAAGAGAGAAAAAAAAGAATAACATTAAGGGGAATAACTTATCTCACATATATTTTGCTATGTGTCACAATTGCTGCTGTCCTAGAAAGAGATCATCCTAATACCCTGACACTGCAGTCAATACAAGTATTGATAACAACAGTTATACTCATATATATATATATATATATATATATGTATATATATGTATATATAGCTAAGGGGATGCACTGGAGTCTACCCAAGTGTAATGATTTGACACAAATTAATGCTGGAATACAGCTACACAGAAAGCATCCCACAATGGCAATTTGGGGGTAGGTTCATAGAATATCTTCAGTTAATTACCCATGCTTTCATCTCCTCCAAGGCAATTATACATACATATATTAGTACCAGCTGCTGTGGCAAGCACAGCAACGTCTTAGGAGGAGGTTAGCCAACACGTGTGTGTTGGGTCTATGCTGTTTTCATAACACAATGAAAAGATACACAAATTATTTGACAAGTAATATAGCCATATCCATGAGGTGCTGCAGCCAAGCCTTATTAACTTCAGGGTGACATTTTGCTGTGTCAATCCATTGGCTTAGGTTAGTGGCAGTTTAGTGACTTTTATGCCATGGTCCACTGAAGAATGAACACATAACTGGACATGGAAAAATATGATAAAACTTGTACTGAACACAAATGATTATTTAAATAATTAACTAGAGGTTCTCAAACACTAAGTAAGTGCATTTCAGTCTTATAGTTCTAGAGTGAATACAGCCAGTACATGTATTTAATGGTATTGTGCAGTGGAAAATCTACTAAAATGAAAAGTTGACTTCAAGCCATTTGACCAACAATGAAGGGGAAAATCTTATCAGTACTGGTAAAAAAACCCCTCAAATTTTGAAGGAATGTATCATTTCTGCTTTTTTAACATTTCTGCTTTTTAACAATTGCTCCATCCAAGTCTCTAGTCTTTTAACGGTAGCAGTCCGTAACAGGAATTACTACAGATGGCAAGAAGTCCTCTTTGAAAGACATAGGTGATCTTATACGAGAAAATCCATGGTCACTCCCACTATTTTTGAAGAATAAATGTGAGCCCAAGTTGATAATTCCTTCAAACCCATGTAATAGCCTTATTATCTGAGGATAAAAAATCAAATGTAGATTCCAGAGTGGGCAAAGAGATCTACAACATAATCTGAATCTGGTCTTCCTTAAGAATAAATGTTACATATTAAGCACAATCAAGAAATAAGAACTGAAAATGGGTAACTGGAAAATGTAAGATCACTCATTGGCAGCAATAATACAGATAACATTTTCTTCTGTCAATGTCTGAAATTGGAGAATGAGAAGACAAAATAATTGTTTCTGAAAGAAATATGTGCATGAGAGGGAAGAAATATGGGAATTTAATCTTGTTCCTGCAGATGTTAACAGATAGATGTAAACACAGTATTTCATTAGTTTTAGGATTATATGGTTTTGTTATTTGTTGCCCATTTGAAGAATGCATATCTGAGACAAATTTAGTGCCAGGTGTAATATCTTTTGTCTTTTAAATAGCATCTTAACGTGTGGTGGTCTTGTCTGTCACAGAGTTAAATTTATTCATAGTAGCTAATACAGGGCTGTGTTTTGGATTTGTGATGAAAACGGTGTTGATAAGACAGGGATATTTTTGTTATTCTTGCACAGTGCTGACAAAGATTCAAGGCCTTTTCTGCCTCTCACGCTGCCCCATCAGTGAGGAGGCTGGGAGCCCACAAAGTGTTGGGAGGCAGCACAGCTGGAACAGCGGATGCTCGGTGATCAAAGGGCTATTCCGGACCATGTGGAATCATGAGCAGCATATTCAGCACTCATTGCACCTCAAATACAGTGTTGCACCTCGAGTACTGTGTCCAGTTCTGCGCCCCTCGCTACAATAAAGTTATTGAGGTGTTGGAGTGAGTCCAAAGAAGGACGATGAATCTTGTAAAGGGTCTGGAGCACAAGTCAGAAGCAGTTTGCCTGGAAGGTTATTAAAGAGCAGCACACCTTAGGAGCATGATCTTGACATCTAGAATTCTTCGATTTCTCTATGCCTGAATTCCTAAATTTTAACCAGCAAACTTAATGGATTTAATGAGTTTTCCATTTGGAGAGGGAATAATTTTAATCTCTGATACACAGAAATTTCTATCTTCAACAAGTGGTGTTGCTGTGTCATACAACAAGTATATAATATTGCACTCTCGTATTATTTTCTGAGTTCCCTTAATGGGGATTATTTTGAATTTCAATTCCAGGAACAAGTAAACTTCCAATCATGGCTGATAGTTAATGAAGACAGAAACTGTCTAAATACAAACTGATACTTCAAACCTGAAGAAATTAATCTCCTTATCAGATTAGTCAGAAGAAAAATAATAATGATTTATAAAACTGAGAAAATTTTCAACTTCCTTCTTTGTCAGTTTGCTTTAGAATACGGTTTAATTTGTTCATATTTTGAAGTTTGGACTTTGTTGTAATGAAACAAGTTTTTATTCAGCTTAGCAAATGAAGAATGAAAAAATAAAAATCAATGTCTTGCCATTTCCATTACTGCTGAGATAGACTCTTGAAAATGTCATGCTTATTTCAAAATTCAGCCATTCTATTCCTGATCATTCTCGATTTTCACTACAGCTAGCTAATGACTTTCTCCTATTTCCATCACCATAAAAAGAAAACTCACGGACTTCAAACCAAGCAAAATATCCAATAAAAATACACAGTCAATAGTAGAAAAAATAATTTGTGAGGTTTTTTTCTATATTTGAAGTGCACTAAATAATTCTGTGAATTTCTTTATACTGCTGTTTTGCATCTTGAAAGTCAAGATGACAACAGAAATTAAGGAAAATTGTGACTAATTTTTATTGTTTGCTTAGCCTAGCTAAAGCACTTCACTGAATATTGAAATACATAGAGCAGCAACAGCTTTTGAGAGCAATTCAATTTGTCTAGAAGGCACTACCATTAAATGCTCCTGCAAAGCCAAAGTTTGACAATTGTTCTTGAAGCTGTCATGGAGGACTAGGTGGCTGCTAATGGCAGACCTCTGCTAATAAGGAAGAAATTATTTTTAGTTAAATAGCATTCTCATTAGAAGTTAATTTTTTAAACCACTAATAAAGAAAGATGTAAGAGATAGGAAACATCCAATACAAAATTCCTTGTAACAAGTGTCTTTCAGTCTTAAATATTTCCCTGACTCTAGCTGCTTCATCAATGCCTTCTGTTATTTTTTTTTAAGTTCTGTGCTTTGAAAAGAATTCATTGAATGAATGTATCTTATTTTCACTATTTTATCATATTAAAGTTTAGATGTTCCAGCTGAGATTAAGGATCTGTTGTAGTCTAGCGCCTATTGTGCAGATATGTAAAAGACCTCATGCACAGCTTCTGTAATGTAAATTGAAGACAAAGGAAAAATAGAAGCTGATTCCTCCCTCTTGTAAATTATGAACAAAAATCAGTGGCTTTTGGAATGTCATATATGAGAGTTTTTCTGCAGAAATGCAAGTAGATTGTAATCTTCTGAGGAAAGCTGATCAAAATGCAAGGTTTCCAAATTTCAGCTGTGAAGCACGCAAATATGTAATACTAGATATGTATTGACATTTCATTACGTGACACGGCTTCTATATATACTATACATATTCTATAAGTTTTTCTTAATTGTAATAAATTTTAAATAAAATATTATACATAAAAATATTTTGTGTCTCAGCTGTCATCATGAAACTTACAAAAATATTAATTTCACTGAACATCAATTCAGGGTCTGTAGTTACAAAATCTTTTCAGAGTCATTAATCTTTTAAAGCCTTCTCAAGACTAGCAGTTTTTGTGACAACTTCACAAGAAGAAGGAGACATATGCCATACTTCCAACCAGCCCTGGTTGGCTAGGAATGCTGAATTTTATGTTCTAAAGACTACTTAAATTACTTAGTTTTCCCAAAGAAGACCTGACTGTCCCAGAATTATGGACCCTGGCGTCCTGGCGTGTCCCAAGGGACATAAAAGTGAGATAACAAATGTTGGGGGCTTTGTTTTGTTTTGTTTTGGTTTTTTTTTTCCCCTCTAACCCCAAGAAAGCATTTCATTTTATATACTCTCACTCACTACATTTGACAACACAACAGATAATTTGGGAATGAAAATAAAAGACTATGGCATTTTTTAACCTTTCTCTAGAATATGTTACAACTGGTTTAGCATACCATCACATCTGATGTTCAACTGCTAAAAATGTTAGTGTCCTGGCTTGTTCAAATTATTATTCAATCAGTTTGTTGAGAGTGGAATATATCAGTGCAAGTAAGGCTAGTAAAATAAATTATGTGCTTTAATTTTCATCTCTTACCATGTCTCCACAGAGAGATAAGATCCTTTGAGCTTTCTATGTTGGCTGGATCCATACTCGTTGAAGCATCAAAGACACATATCTGAGTTAGTATAGTGCTGTGAACAGTTTATCTACATCTAGAAGCACGACATGAGCAATTCACACAATATTAAGAGAAATGTTGTCTTGACCATACAAGCAGCTATTTAGCTTCCTACAAAAAATTTGCTCATATCAAGCAGACTCAGATTATGGTCAGAAAAGTGGAATATGTTTAAACCCTACCCTCTAATTATGTATTTTATGTTCTGTTATCTTGCAGAATGCTTTATAGCTCACAGAAAATATTTATTTTCTTCTTCTTTAAAATATAGACAGTTTTTTGTCCTTACATTTATTCAAGGTTTGTCTAGTTTCAAGGTGAGGAAGAGCAGAAAGTCGTTCTATGGATTTCTTCCTACTTGTCTTTCCTGAATGGCCCAGACACTGAGGGGGAAAATATTTTAGATATTCTGTACTTCATGATCAGAAAGTAAAGCTGCAAAAATGATCTATGAAGAACAATAGACAGACAACAAATGAAGGACAATAGACAGACAATAAATGCATTCAAATGAAATTTTGGAAAACAGTGCCTCAATTCAAAACATAGATCTTTAAAACTTCCATCGCCAGGGGAAACCTGGGTATTCTGCATGCCCTTAGATGTTGTAGGAAGGTGAAATTTCTGTATCAAATTTTCATAGCACCTTAAGCTCCTGTTTTGAATTTGGCTACAAGTGCTTCAGTCCTGCCCTGGGCTATTCAGCTTGGGATGTAGTAATACCCAAACCTGATCAGATTGCAGGATTTTCCCAGTGGAGTTCGGATAAGGGAAGAAGGTGTGAGGCAGCTTTCACCCTCTAGCTATGGCTGTTCCACTGATGTGAGAGCATAAACTATAGGAGTCATTGTGAGTGTAATAATCTCCCTTGCTTGGGAAACACAACTCTTCCTCTTTTGATGTTCCTCATTGGATAGAACTTCTCATAAATAAAGCAGTAATGCCCTGGGCTTCCTTTAAAAGAATAGTCTGAGGTAAAGCTCTTGTTGCCTCCTATTTCCTTCCTACTCAAAGGTCTAGTTGTTCTTTTCTTTATGTGAAATGACCCACATGAAATTGTTGCCACAAAGAGTAAAAGACTTTAATTTCTAAGATGATAAGATATCAGTGTATGTCTCTCAGTAAATTGAGAATTTAACCCCTGCTCATCATGGCTGCTTGTGTTTGAGGGAAGTATGTTTGCTTTTGATTTTTTTGGTTGGTTTTTCATTTGTTTTGGGTTTGTTTTGTCTCTGGGTTTCTGTTGTTGGTTTGTTTGACTGTTTGTGGGGTTTTTTGTATTTTATTTTGTTCTCTATTTTTGTATTGGCTAATTCTCCTTTCACCTTGTATAACAGCTAAGTCACGAGAGACACAAAATGGGCTGACATCTCTCATATTGGGTAAATTCCAATATCAGGATGGCTGCTAAAGAGCTCTTAAACAAATAAAGATGCTGGAAACATTTTAAAAACCAAAACAGTAAAAGGTGTGAAATGAAGATTAAAAATTATTTTTTTCCTCATAAGAAAGTATGTTTTAATGATAATGGTTAGATAATGCTGCAATTAGTTCATAAAACATTTTGGAAAATCACATATTGTGATACAGGAAAGTTTTGAACTCAATAATATGATGCATATATGAGTGTCTATGCCATACTCACTTCAAATCCCTGAGGATATTAAATACAGATTTGAGGTTTCTCAGGATAATGTGAAAGAAAACGAGATCAAGCAATGCTTAGGCAGATCACAGAAGTGCTGACCTTCTTTCTTGGTTCCTGAGTGCTCTTTAAGTGCTATGACTGAAGATGTGCATTCTTACTTAATATACATGTCTTTTAGATTTTAATTATGTATTGCATTTTATGCCGTCCATAATGAAAATTGCAGAAGCAGTTTTCTGCCGTTAAGCAACTGCTGTCCCTCCACTGGAGTTTAGCTAATGGCAGGTATCTATATCTATACAGGAAATGAGATGTCAAATTTAACAAGGTGAATAGGACACGTTCACTAAAAAAAACGGCTCCATCTTTTCACTTTTATAGCTCCTCCCCTACTGTTAGCAGAAACCCCTGAAATAATACCACTAAAGAATAATGAGAGCTGCTATAACAAACATAAAGCTATTAAAAAAGCAGCAATCCTAAAATAAAGTTATTCCTGAGTGCACAAAAGCATCTGCTGTATTGATGCTTGAAATCAATTACTATACTAGAAGGCATCCGCTCCTCTTGAAGAACCTATTATTTCCAAACATAATGCAGAGCCACAGCAGGTGTCATAGTACTGGGCTGTGCATACTGCATCTCAACCAGATACAAAGAGTCTTAAACAGTCTTAAACAGACTAGAGTCTGTGTGCATTCTACATTAAAAAAAAAAATCCTTATATCACAATTCCAAACTGCTTTACCACATTTGATTTGGGCATCATGACATTCACTGCTAAGACTAAATCCATCATTATGCAGTTTGTTAAAGTGTTTAAAGCAATGCACCAGCATAAACAGAAAAAGTGGTATTTACTTTCAATGGCTAATTTTTTTCAAGGAAATTTTCAAGGAAGTTTTAAGGAAATGATATATTCATATGCTTAAATGAATATACTATGTATGAAAATGTCACTAATCCAAATTTTGCGAATCTATGATGGTTTTGACATACAATGCAAAAAGTAGGTATCCTAGAGATTTTCTATGAGATATTAATAAAGAGTTTAATTTTACTTATATTTTTCATTGTAAAATAATTATGCAAAATAATTTGGCCATATATTAGCCATTTTGCTGTGAAATCATAACTTATTAAGCTAATTTGGAAAAAAGAGTGTAACTAATCTTTGAAACATTTAAATAATACTATATACATATTTATATCCTTACTAAATAAGATCATATGAGAATATTAAATATTTGAATAGGTTCCAATATTTTAAATTTTAATCATTTCTATTGGGTCTCATAGTTCCAATGAAATATTTATGTGTGTGTGCATGTATGTGTATATATATATATATGTATGTGTATGTGTGTATATCCAAAGAAATACTATTATAATTTATTAAAATATATTGGGGTCATCAGACTGCACAAGTATTGCAAACAACATGTAATGATCTATTTTTGGGATTAATATTCTATGCAAGAAATAAGCTCCACATCTTTTTCCAGTGGTATGACACACAGCTATTGGAACCTTTGAACGTTCCTGGCCATTGGTCCTAAACCTACAACAATATTAAGGTCAGAAATGTTACTACTGATGATTAAAAAGATTCCAAAACATAACCACATTATTTTCCTTTTCCCCTGATTCTTATAGGCTTAAAGAAAGGAGTTCAGACTTGTCATCAAAAGAAGATGACACACTGTCTGAAGAAGAAAATTCTAAGACAGAAAACAAGAAGACAATAAGAAACCCACTGGGTGCACTTTCAAATAAGTGACCTTTTTTTGTAATTGCTATCTGATATATCAAATAGAGGTTTTTATTGTAAATGGTATCTAAATAGGGTATTCGCTTGTTTTAATTAACTTGACATCGTATTTTAGTTTATATGAATGCAATAGAAAGTATAAGATATTTGAAAGGAATGTATGTAAACACAATAGCCTTTAAAATGTGAACCATGATGTGCCTTTACAGTCATTTATTCAATCTTTACACACTATCTCATAGCATCTAAAAATGGTTTGGTTGAATTTTTGGTATGTCTGCAAGAAGTCCCCTTCTCCCTTGTGCCCATACACACCATGCCTGCTTAAAAAAATTACTGTAAGCATAAGAAATTATTTTACCACTGTTTAAAGGAAAATGTTAAGTTAGTAGCCTTAGCTGAAACAATCATGATATTGTGGAATTTGAGATCAGCTGAGCACACTGGTAGTTCATACTAAGACAAAGCTTTTAGATTTTAGAAGAGTAAACTTCAACTTGATCAGAGCCCACCTGAGGGAGATAAAGGTCTTCCATGATGTAATTGCAATTAATTTGACATCTTTCTTATGTCAATGTTTTAGTTTCAGTCACAACATGCTTTGGAAAGTCATGTATTATTTATTTATTGAAGTGATTAATATATTTTTTTAAAATAAAATGTAAGTCAGTGTTTCAAATTTACCTGGTGAATTTGCTTTCCAGAAATGTATAACTATGATATATAACTTCTCATGTTTTTAATCTTAACCAAGACCTCCTTAATTGGAATCATGGCTATGACTTATTATAATATGAAAGTTAGTGTGGACTACACTGCACAAAACTCTACTTCTGTCTTCTCAGGAAACTATTTGGGATAAAGTCAAGGCTCTTCTCATTGCTATTCTCAACCACCTCCCTGTAAAGAAAAAATTAGTTGAGGATTCTGGCTTTTTATCACTGAATTTCCACATTGTTGCTGCAATACCGACTTATCTTTTTTTATTTTTCCCTGTAAAGAAAAAATTAGTTGAGGATTCTGGCTTTTTATCACTGAATTTCCACATTGTTGCTGCAATACCGACTTATCATTTTTTATTTTTCTTTCTGCTTTTGCAGATTTTATTTAAAGAAGAAATATTCACACACACATGATAGATTTAACAGTAAAACTTTACTTACACTTTTGCAAGAAATCACTACAGGTTTAGTAACTTGAATAAAATTTCTTTAGATATCTACAACAGTGTCTTGGTTTAGGATAAATTTGGGAGAAAATTTTCAAACAAGAAAAAAAAATGCTTTTTGTTCAGATTGGAAGAGATTACTCACAGAAAAAAAAGATTTATTTCACCAAGACTTTTCACAACATCGATCCTACTTTCTATGCCTCATTCATTCCTAATCTATTTCTGTAAACCCTTCATTGATGTCATGCTTGTAACTGCACTTTGTGTAAGATCATAAAGTCAGTAGTGTTTGCTTGCCTGCACTATTCCTCCCAGAAATAAGTATATATTACATTTTAGGTAACTTATGATATTAAACCATTCTAGTCAAAGTGGAAGCCTTTGATGCCTCTACATCAAAGTGCATTAATCACTAAATAATTAATATGAGCTTTCCCAAAACTCAAATATGAGCATACTGAAATAATGTCAGCAATGAACATATGTAAGCATTTTGTAATACTGTGATCGTATGGCAAACACAATGCATAAGCTTTTTCTGTGAGGAGGTGATCAATGTGACCAACAAGAGAGAAATAAGTTGTGTAGTACATAGGAGACATACAAGTATAGAAAAAAAGTACCTAGGCAAGAACAAGATAAGTATAAGGAACTGCAAAAATCTGGACACCCTGGAAAGTATATAAGGAAGACGAATGCCAAAACACCCCAATAAACAGTGTTGGGAGCAGATGAGCTGCAAAAAGGTGTGAAGAGACTAAATAGAATAAAATGTCAAACACAAACAGGCAAGATGGGGTAAGAAGACAAAATTGCTTTGGGTGCAGCATCTCTCAGGGAGCTTCCAAATGTGATCATTTCAACCCACACGAGTAAGGCCATAAGGAGCCACAGCTGCGGTCACTAACTGTACAGCAGTAGCACCACGATATGTACACTTATAGCCAGCTTAGGATATAAATAGTAAAAGCTAACAGCTTTCTGTATTAATATCGTGCAAGAACTAACCTTTACATGAAAAATGCTGTTAAGGAGTAAAGTTTGGGTTTTTTCTCTGGTTCTGTTTTTTTTTAACTTTAAAAATATTTTCTAACTAGCTCAATTTGTCTTCTAAGTACTCCCATTACAGCCATTTCTGATTCTCTGATATCTGAATTTATATCTTCAGTTGTGCCATTCTACTCTAAAGTACATGGAACTGGAGTGTGATTCCATTTGATATAAAAAAGTATAAATGTTAAGCAAAACAACTGGAATTAGTATTGTCAACATCAATGCACTCCTGTTTTTTTTTTTTTTAATGTTTTAATCATGTTTTTTCATAAAGAATTATGTACAATTAAGTTACTCAGACTGACAAAATATGATCATGTGGTGGTGGCACATATAANTATAATTATTATATTATCAATTAATATAATGTAGCTTTCTAATAAAGTGAACTGCGATTTTAAAAATAGGGATACAGTGATTAACTGCTCCACTAGAATGAGTGTAAAACCCTGTGAAATGTAAATAGTCTTTGCTGTTCTGAAGATCAGATCAGTATTGACTTTGGGAGCCCTAGGCCATTACACCCAAACTGGTATCTTGGTTTTGGGGGCGGTAAATAACAGATATTTAGAAAATTACTACCCATATATAGACACATAAGAATATACAAAGAAAATATGTGAGAGAGGTGCTCTTGCCTTTCAGGGTCCTGAGGGCATCACTAGTCCTGACTGTGTCTGCCCAGCCTCTCCCCACTGCCCATGGAGCCAGAACTCCATTGTGGCTGATCCCAGTGGTACCACAGGAGAGCCTGTGTTCAGTCCTGCCTCCAGTCCTCCTCCCTGGTGCCCTAATCATGAATCAATTAAAAAGCAGAAAGAAAACAATGACCAGAAATCCTGCCTAGCTGTCACAGAAAAAGAAAAGTTGAATCAGAGATCTGAGTGTTGGTGGCTGGGAGTATAATATTTTTTAGGCCAAAAAGTCACTTCCAAAATTCACTACTGATGTACCCTTTTTCTCTGTTTTTGAGAACAACACAGCTAGCTGAGTTGTCCCTTTCAGATTCTGATTGTGATTATGAAGAAAGGAAGTAAATGTTTTCATGTGGAAGAAAGAGACAAGTGTGAGAATTGATTCAATTGACAGTAACCCTTAAGATTGCTAAAAGTAGTAAAAATCATGGGGTTTTGACATTGTGTGAGTATGTAAATATTCTTATTCATAAAATTTTCAATAAAAAACATAGCCCTCCAAAAATAAAATCTCATAAGCAAGATGTTATCAGAACTTTCTCATTTCCATTTATAACATAGGAGAAAATATGAGTGCTTGTGTACTGTATGCATAAGCTGATTTGGTTTAGCTAGAAAAAATTTTCTTAAAATGAATGGGCTTCATCTTCTGTCTGATCTGATTTCATAGTTTTGTATTATAAATTTTGGAGAGAGTGAATTTTTATTTCTTATTCATTAAGGGAAAAAGCCTTATTTTTCACAAGGAACAGGGAAATTGATGTATTTCTTCTAAAAACACTCATCAAGAAATTGGGAATAAAATATGTAATAGAATTACCTGAATAGCTTATGTATGTTTGGACATATACAAGTGTGTCCTGAGTTTGTGTAGTACTGCACTAGTGTTAAAAGTCAAGTACTCGTCACTTTTTTCCAGCTGTAGTAATTCAATAAACTACAGCTGATCACATAACTCAAAATGTAATGGCAATAGATCTAGCAACTTATTAACTTAACTTGTTTCATGATTTCTGAAGACCTTATATAGGAAAAAATAGAAAAAGTATGCATTTCTCACTATTATTTAAATAGCAACAAAAATTCATAAATCTGTTAAAATCAGGAACATGGTTGATACCACTGATTTTGGTGGCACTTAGCTTTCACTAATTATTGCAGAGTGCTGTTTCTACTGAGGTCATAATGAAAAACATTTGAATCATTATGTTCTCATAAAATCTACTCCTTATTAACCTTTCAGTGGTGTGAAAAAAAACCATGCTGTATAACACTAATTCTTGATTTTCCCCAAATAACTTAGAAAATGTGTCCATTTAGTTTTGGAAGCAGCACCTCTTATCTCTCAGACCTTGGTGATTAAACCAATATTTTTTTTTCCAGATATACTCACTCATATTTTTTAGCCAAGGTTTATAGTGTTTAAGTATACACATACTCTGATGGTCCCCTCCTGGAAGCTTCTTTTTGACTTCAGGCACTTTCCAGCCTGAATGTTTTATTTTACCTGTTCTATCTGAAAACCTGTGGCATCTCTATCCTTGCTCTTAAGACAGACAAAGTACAAATTTGATCTGTAAATGAGAAAAGAGTCTCCCATTTTCAAGAGATCTAAGATTATTAAATCTTCCTAGGCAAGAAATTTAAAAGAAATAAAATTGTGCCATTTTCCACTGAATGGAATCCACTGAACTTCTGCTACAAAAATCAAAACCCATTAAAATACAGTAGATAAGTTTGGGTGCATTCTTTAGGTGAAGGAAGAAGAACCTAAAAACACCTGGACACTGAATATACACACACAAGAGGCTGAGTTGCTAGTGCAGTGTAACCCAATTCAAAGCCTTACTGAAAACATGACACCATTTACATTAGGAATAAAAATACACTTTGCTCAGGTCTAGTTGCTGCAGTTACTATCTACTTCAGCACAGACTGAATAGAAAAACTAGCCATGGTAGAAGTCCTGAAGCTTTTCCATCTGGGAAAGTATGTTTTTCTTGAGGTTTTTGTTTTCTTTCAGTTTAAAACTTATTTTTGTAAAGAAATTTAAACCTATACTCAGTATCATAAGAACCATTAAAAATCTAGAGAAATAACATTTGCTGAAGAAAAAGCCTTGTGGAATTTCCTCTAATGTGAAATTCTTGACTGAAAGATCTATCTGACCACATAAAACTGGACATAAATACTTTTATTATTTCAAATTTAAAAATATGCCCATAATATCATCTAGAAGGATATTCAGGAAAAAAAAGATGAAATTATTTTACTTCTTAGTTTTTACTAAGAAACAGCTATACATTCTGTAAATTTTTTAGCTGCAGCACAAAAGACAAGTCCCTGCAAAGGGACTTAGGTACAGGCTCAGGTGGTGCAGTCACTCCTGGATGGTCAGACAGGGAGGTTTCCTCAAAACACTGAAGTCTGCACACATCAGACTTCAAGAAAGTACCTATCTGAACCATGGCCAGAAACCTTACAAGCTGTATTTGATGTTACTAGGTAGTTGTATGTATGTATGGAGAGACATTAAGCCAATATCTATGTATATTTAAGTTAATGCACATTAGCTTCTGATATATGATTCTATATACAATTCAGTCAACAAAAATGCTGATTATATAATACTGACTGAGTGTTCTCTGGAGCTAATTTAGGACTGCCTCACTTCTTGAAGTAATCTAGGAGGTTACCTAGAAATACATTTCATAAAATCATGTAGTGGTTTGAATTGAAAGAGACCATAAAAATCATCAAGTTCTAATCCCTGTGCCATGGGCAGGGACACCTCCCAGTAGACCAGGTTGCTCAAAGTCCCATCCACCCTTGCCTTGAACAATTCCAGGGATAGAACACCCACAGTTTCTCTGGGCAACCTGTTCCAGTGCCTCACCAGCCTCACAGCAAAGAATTTTTTCCTACTATCTGTATTATATTTTACTATATTTATATTATGTTTTACTATATAAACCTATTCAGTTTCAGTTTGAAGCCATTCCCTCTTGTTCTGTCACTTCATGCCCTTGTAAAAAGTCCCTCTCTAGCTTTTTTCTAGGCCCCTGCTTTAGGTACTGGAAGGCTGGTATAGGGTTTCCCCAGAATATTCTCTTCTCTAGGCTGAAAATCTCCACCTCTCATCCTGCCATAATAAGAGAGGTGCTCCAAGCCTCTGATACCTGAAATTGCAGTAAATAGATATGGCCAATATTAGTACAACTTCAGTACTAAATTATACAAATTTAAATGTGAGGGAAAGATACTACTTATTTTTGTCTTGTTTCTCGTGTAACACAGAGATAGGCAATATGGACAGCCAAGTCTTTTGCCTTTTACCAGGTTGTAAATTTCCACTGACTTGGCATGAGTTGACAGTATTCATTCATTCAGTACAAAGAAATACTTTATGCTATGCAAGTATGGGTTTTTTTCCATGAAAGTCCTTATTTCCTTTAACAATTTCTAGTTAAGGAAAAAACATATAGCACATCGCTTAAAGCAAATTGACTCATGCTGAACAAAGCCGACAGGCAAATAAAGTAAATGAACTTGAAACCATTCAAAATAGCACATAAAAAGATCACAAGGTCAATGAGTTATACATTATCAACATATTAGTAAAGCTATAACCATGAATAGTCTTTGAAACTAGACAGACTGTACTTTAGTACTTTCCCTGTGCAAAGTGTTCCACAAGTAATAATACAAATGTACTTAAAATTTCCCAAGGAAAATAATTGAAAAAATAAACTTGTTTACACAGTGAAACACTAATTTCATGGTGTGTTTAAGATGTTTTAAGTTTTTCAAAATGAAAAATTAAACAAAACTAAAATTTTTAAAATGAATAATTTAATATATTACCTTCCCAACAATATCCTCTACTTCACAAGGATGAGATGTGCAGAGATAAATTGTCCACTTTTGCTGATTCTTGTAGCCAAAGCTGCAAGATAAAGATTGAAAACTTGTAAAAAACCAAGAACTCTATACAAACAAATATAATAATACAAAAAATAACCTATGTAAACCCTCCTGAAACAAATCCTGAAACATATTTGATACAAAGAGAAAATGACTCATTGCTTGTTTCAAATCCAGGGTATATTTTGGGGATTATTTTCAGATGCTGGGAAGGATTTCTGATTTCCATCTTATTCTCTTTTCCAATAGTCTTTTTTCCCAGTTGACACCTAAGGATTTTTCTTGCTTTTTTCTTTTATGTGGATTCCAGGTGTAGTGAGACAGAACAAACAAAAATCTCAAAATACCATCCCTGCTTTGTGTTCTAACCTGGTAGATATTACCCACATAATGTATGGAAAGAAAGCACATATCACTGGTTGAAAAAAGCACTTAGAAAGATAATTGCATCAGTTCTATCAGTTAAACTTTTGATAATCACTTTCAATTTCTTTAATTTGTGTGGAGGTTTTCATTTACAGTCATGAAAACCTAGTATATGCTTATAGTTTAAATGCTGCAACCCCTAAAGAAAGTGAGAGGTACTGACAGCTTTCAAACTATGTTTATTAGGAATTAAGCAAACCAAGATTTTTCTTTGTCATGCTAAAAAACGAGTTTCGCTGAAGATGAGACATTGGTAAGAGTATCAATACTTCCATGCTGCCTGAATCCTAAAGGCAGTTAGGAAGTATGATAAACAAGTTATTTCATGTTCCTTAGAATGTGGCTTTCTAAACACTTACTTTTCTGTAGTACCATCATCCATTTATTTAAGCCGTTATGTTATTACTGTGATTAGGACTTCTTGAAAAAGATTTTCATCTCCTTGGAAAAAAATCAATATAAGAAAAGAAAAACAGAAAGTATGCATCTTGAGATTTTGTAAGTATAAGGCAAAACCATACACAAATTTAGATCCAGCCTAAGTCATTTATTCTTTTTTAATTTTAAAGTAAGCCTTGTTGACTGTAAGATATGTGAGAGGTAAATGTTACATAAGAGATAAATACTATTAAATATTTCAACCCAAACATGAATTTATTGAGTTACATAGTTTCAAAGCAAATGAAAACTTTAGAGCTTATTTTCCGATCATTTTGAAAGAATGGAAAATACATACTTTGTGAAAATAATTTTGCTTTTATTGAACTAACATTTTTCAGAAAAATGTTACATCAAAAACTTCCTAATACAGTCCAACTTTGAACTCCCTTTAATAATACTTTAATCAAGCTCGTAAGTTTGCAAAAAGTTACTTATTCACTATGTGATGAATAAAGAACCCAGCCTGTAGTGTGGAATTCTAATGGATGAAAACATGCCCTGAAAGGAGGGTTCCTGATCAGCATTTCTGCTGTGTCAACTTAATTCTCACAGTTTTTGTCATTTCATGAGCTAGTTAAATTATTCCTGTCCATTTCCTAATTTATCCTAAGATATAATAGACAGCACATTTCTTGATGATTATAAAATGCCTCAGGTGAATTCTTCTATGGCAGAAGACTGAAGGAAAAGTGACTGGGACTTCTCAAAAACTTGATTAATGATATTAAAAAGTGCGGCCTGGAAAGTCTTATTAAAATAATTAGGAAAAGAATGAAAAGAGATTTTCACATTTACTTAGGATTTCTGGTTTTGCTGTGGTGTGCCTGACAATCAATTAAGAAGTTTCTGCTGTATCTGCTGTGGAAATTTAGAATAACTTCATATTTACTATCATTTTTACTTGTTTATGCTTTAATGCAGGTGTGACAAGCTGCTTGCCTGAAGCAGTCTCTCGCTATTATTAGGGACATTTCTCCAGTTCTTCCTAATAAATTCACAGGTGGTTAACAATTCATGTCCTTTCTTGTGTTTTATTAACCATACAAAAATATTGCTTTGGAAAGCTTAATATTGACTAGCGCATAATATTACTGGATTTCCAATCAATTTTGTGAGCTTTCTGCTTCTCTGCAGCTTTGAGCTACAATTCTGAAGAAGGCTTCTCCAGACCGCTATCTAGGATGAAGGAAATAAATAAACAACCCCCTCCCTAGAGAGATCTACTTACCTATCCATATTTTCTTATTTTAAAAATGCCCTCTGAAAAAGCCATGCATATCTTATTCCATTTAGAAGAGATTGAAAAAAATTCTTATGAAAATAGCATTGAAAATAGCAATAGGTAGCAGAAGATACCACAGAATATCACATACTGCTACTCATAGTGGCAAAAGAATACCTGGCAATGGGATTTACAGTTAACACACATGAGAGCTTTCAAAGTTTGTTTCCTAAGAAGGCAAAGCTAAGTTCACTTGGCTGTCTGCTTCCCCCTTACCTCTGGTAATTTTGAGGCCTTCAGACTAATTCAAGGAAACAAAACAATGAAGAAGACATCACCAACATACTAAACTCCTGCAACTTCTTTAAAAATGTGGCTGAATAGATAACAACATTGTTAATACATTTCATGAGGGAAGGAATATTTTATACAGTTCAAATTTGACAAAGTCCCAAGCACTGGAAGTTCTACACTCAAAGAATGAGAAAAGCTTCTCATATTTCTGTATACATGTACATATAAGTGTTTACATATTTCAGTTGGATACTATGCTTCCTTAAACTTTAAATCTAACTTTTGGTATATTACTTCAGACATCATCAGCATCACAAGAAAACAAGAGGTTAAGCAGATGAACTCCATGGAAAAATGAAATTATTACTTCTTGTCACAAGTTATCTGGTTTTTTTACATCTTTGGAATACCTGGGAATAGAATGAATGATCAAAAACTGCCTTTCACATACTGAAATCTTAACCTTCTTCTATTAACATTTGCCCTTTTTTTCAAGTTGTCCAGGAGATATACATATTTTCCTCACTTCATGCCCTTACATGACCTCTTGCATACATGACCTTCATTAACAAAATTATGCTGATAAAGTTTCAGGTCCCAGTCATTTACTGTCTGAAGTGCTCAGGAAAGGTTTCAATGATTTCTGTCCTCTTCCCACTGTCTCTGTAAGTGGATAGCATAGCAGTGGCCACAACAATGCTGTTTAAACACACAGAGAACTTTCTCTACTTCCGTCTGGTTTTAGATATCTGATGTAACCAATGCAATCAGTTTTTCTGTATTACACAGGACCTATGGAATTTCAGAAATAATACCCTCTTACATTACCATCTACATTACGATTCCCTAAAATTTCGCAGTGTAGTTTACAGATATAACCTTCCTTCCCAGTTCTCATATGCTTTTAATTTTTTTATTCAATCTATTTAGCCAAGATATTAAGATTATGATAGCAGAATCCTGCCCTCTTACTTGCTTTCCCTCAGTCTTTCTCCTCAGCAAATTTTATTATCAAAGATATTTAGATTTTCAATCTAGATCATTGATAAATAAGCATTAGTGATATGTCTAATTAATTCTTGAACTACCCTATTAGATTATGCTATGCACATTGATATCATTATGAATGACAATTTAAAGTGCCATATAGGTGATATCAGACATGAAATCAGAATTCTGCTCACTGGGAGATAGAGCAGATGTAAAACATACCTTTTTTAGAGAAGGAAAGGCTACTAATAGCTGTCTAATCAGCTGGCTAGAGTTAGAGTAGATCATTATTAATAATCTGTACATGGGCATAGATAAAAGGAAAGTTACTTGGCCTCTGATTTATGTTTGTAGATTGTATTTACCTCTTTCTGTGTCTCAAAGACAAATAAGCTACTTCTATCTCCAGATTAGAAACTATAAACTATACTGTACTTTCACTTATGAACAGGGTATGAATTTCCAAATAAGAAAGAATTATGTAGTCTTAAAATACACAGAAACAGAACATGCATAACTAAATAAAATCCAACCCTTGATGAGAAGAAATTGAGTCAGAAAATTAAGATAAATGCTTGTCTGTCTTGGAAAAATTTGGAAGGGAAGAAGAAGGAAGACAGCTGCAGCTAATGTATCTGGAGTTTCCTCTCCAGTTCTTTTATTACCTTAATTTAAAATGAGTTTAGTGCTAATAAAGTTTCTAAGCAAAACAAAGTTTCAGATTACAGACAAGAGTTTGACTGTCTAGGGAAAAAAGCTGATGACTGCAGAGGATCCAGCCCTCTGTTCAAACACAGAATTAAATTAGTTATAGAACGTTAGCTTTTTCTGCTGCAGAGTTTAGTAAACAAACATCTTTCTTGGCTTCACCTACTCACCTCTGCTAGATGCAAGAGGGAGCTTAGTAATTATATCTGCTGTGTAAGGGAAAAAGTGATATCCTCCACTCTGTGGCTTTACACTTTCAATATGTGGCTGGCTAAGAAAAGTATGCTTAAAGGAACTGACAGAAAAGCCTGATGTTGATATTAGTGTGTTCAAGAGATTGCAATTTGGACCAAATTTAAATGGGTAGTTGTGTTAACTTGCAAAAATACAAGAAGATTCTCAAACTTAATCTTTTCCTAATCAAATTATTATAGTTAATAATTGTAATAATTCTGTCTTGCTGCTAATATGTTTTTTTTGCATAAGGCCATCCCTTTTGACCTTTTTCAAATGTCAGTAATAATATTTAATATGAATATGCTTCACAGGCACTTTAAACACTCATATAATGTTTAATATTAAAAGATAATAATCTTGGTATTTGTACTCAAAATGTCACTGAATATTGCATGAACAGTGATCATGCTGGCTTAATAGCAAGGTGTGTATCCAGACCCTGATATTATCAAATAGCTTAGGAAATTAATATGGAAGAGAATTGCTGTTTTGATTATTCTTTGGTTTTTAAATTACTGAGTGTTTGTAGAACACTCTTCCTTTGTAAGGAATTTGGTCATAGGGTTCAGTGTTGAATGATTATTTGTAAATATGTAAAAAGGAAAAGAAAACATTTGTTTATTCTATTAATGAAGATGTATCTTAATGCTAATGCTTAGATTCTAAAAAAAATTCTTGCAATGAGCACACTGGAGATCATATCCAGTGAAAGACCTACTTTGAGGAATCTAGTTCCCAAATGAGCTATGTATTAAGGATATTGTCGTGGTCTATGCATTGAAGAAAGGACTCTTGACGACAAATTTAGAAGGCTAAAATGATTTATTAAAATGACTCTATAATTCTAACATTTTTCTATATCTGCTCAGCAGAGAGCATTCCATGCTCCTGCTGCTGCTTCGTCCAGGGAATGTGTGTTAATAGTTTACAATATCAGAAAGATAAAGTAATTTTCAGTTCAGTCTCCTCATAGGTAGGAGGAGGCCAACCAATTCCATGTCCTTGAAGAACAGACACAGATATTTTGTTTACAGAAAGCTTATACAGAGTAAAAGACAGCAAAAGGATGTTCTCCCATGGGAAAATGATCAGAAGGCTTACACACAGAGAAACTTATATGTTCATAGCAACATTAAGGAAGTCCAAATAAGTAGAAACCTAGGATGGGTGATTTGAAACAAAAACAAAAAAAACCACCACACTTTAATTGACAAGACACTTTCAATGAACCTGTAAGAACTTACACTTACGTCTTGTGTGCTTAAAAAAAGAAGTAAGATCCTCTGAAAACTTCTCCATACACATTGACCTAAATCCTAGAATTTTCTTCCAATGGAAAGTTCCTATAAACATTCTTTTCACAGTAATTCAGTAAGATCCATTGAGTTTTTCTAAAATCTGAATTCTGAATTAAAAGCCTTCTCTTTAAATTTTCAAAGCTGTCACCAGGAAAGGGAAGATCTGATTTTTAAGTTTTTCCTTAGATTTAGGACACAAAAGAGAACATACCCAGATGAATTCTGTATCAATTGTCAAAAGGGGAAAGGAAATTGACAGTGAGGAAAAAGCATAGGAAGAGTTTTGATCCTACCAGTAGCTCACTTTCTAAACAGGGTGGATGCAAAATCTGAATTTGCAAGGGTTTTCACTCTATTATTGCAATTATAGAATCAAAAATAATATTTATATTAAACAAAATATCTAAGAACAAATGAAAAATACTGTCTAAAATAGGAATGAGGATTCACATCTTGCATTGTAAGCGCTCTTACTGCTACATAATAGTATTATACTCTTGGATATATTGTGTTGAATTCCTTTATTCTGTGAAAAAACAACAAAACTCCTGTTGAACAGGGCAACAGCCTGACACATCTCGGAAGTGCCTGTGTATTATGCATGTGCCATGGTATGACTGGGAATGTACAACAAGTTTGAAGGGTTTACAGCATGGGTATGGTACATCTTCTGGCACAACATACACAGAAAATTTTAATTATGCTTATGCGAGCACAGGATTTGGAATGCCTAAGTATTCATCGATCCAATACCCAAGTAGAGAGTCACAGTAACTTTGTCATATGGAGCTTGATAAAAAATTAGTTGAAGGTAATAAACAGAAACATTCCATTAGATATTGTTTCTGGAGTTTTAAGGTGTATGGTCTATTTCTGAATACAAGAAGACTGATGGCTATGAGGTCCATGTCTTCATAGTCCAACCTCTTTTCAGCTTTATTTCTCTGGTTTTCTCTATATGTCTGGAGGCTTTCTGAGATTTCCCTCTGCTCCCTTAGAGATTTCTTAAAAAAAGTGTAGATGCTACTTATTCACTATCAAACCAAAAATTCTTTACCAGTAAATAAAGCACATACCTTACTATGTGCTCACATTAATTAATGCATCAGAAATAAGAAACAAACCAACAAAAAAAGTCACTTGCCACAGGTAATAAATGCACCACTTAGCAATCAGAAGCAGGTATGGTTTAGAGTTCCTGGAAAATTCTTCAAACTTCCCATCAAGAGATACACATTTTCCTGCACATCTTCATATTTTTCATTATTATTTATTCTATTCTAAATTAAAAGACACTGGATTATAGTATGACTGGGTAGATGTTTGCCAATAAACTAGAAGTGATTTATGACATGCTATAGCCTCTGTATAAAATAAATGTGTTTTTAAACCACGATATGTATGTTTGTATGTCCAAAGGAGACAAAACTGAACATTTGTTGTAATGACCTTCTTACATACCATTTTTAGTAGCTAGAAGAAACAGCATGGATAAGAAGAAATAGCATCAATAAACAAAACAGATGCTCATACTAAGATAATCACTTAGTTTCTTACACTTTCTTGAACCCCTTCCTTGATTTCTGCTGTTTAAATAGTTTTTATGCAAAAGGTGCCCTCTTTTCCATCTTTCTGTTTTTCTTTTTCTGATTGGCAAAAACTTTTTCCAAGATAAATTCACAAACATGAGATGAGAGGTCCTTCTAGTTTCCCTTTCTGACTGAGTATTGACTGTTTAGAAAGTTTAACAGACCATGGTTTATTCTCACAAAAAGCCTAGTGACACCTTTTTTTAGTAATTCACTGAAGCCAGGGAGTCAGAGAAAAAACTTAATTTTGCACCTAAAAGCATTTTACTTTGCTGTGTGGAAAAATGTTGGAGAGTTAGACATAAAACCATTTGGAACAGTTTTTGGCATGAACGTTAACATGAGAAAAGGGAGGGAAGATTAAAAAAGAAGAAATACTTGTTTATATGAGAATCTTCCTTGTTTATACTAAAAAATTCTATTTTGTTTAGACCTTTTAAGATGCACAAGAAAAAATATCTCTTCATGGGTTCTTTGGAATCATAGATGGAAGGTACAAAAGATACAGATACACATATTTATACGTAATGTGTCCATGTGTGAATGGGTGAAGGTGATGAGTACATATGTGTGGCATTCAGACTTCAGTCACACAGCTGTCATTGGTAGCATCTTATAGCAGAATCATTTTTTTTTTCTTCCTTATAACTATGAAACTGTCTATTTTTTAGATTAGAAATTTAAATCTAAGAATGAAATATATTAGGTCAGTTATATATAGTATCAAATAATGACTGAGTTCAATACTTGTAAGACAGTTAATTAACAAAGAAACAGAAAACTCGATATAGAGCTTTTAATTTAGAAAAAGAAAGGTTAGAAAAATCTTACAAATGATGCCAAAATTAAGTTAAAATGTATGAAAAGAGGAAAAAAAACATCAGAATATATTCTGACAAGCACTTTCATTTAAATTAGTTTAAAGTTATTTTTTAAACATAATAAACTTCAAAATTAATAAGGAAATCTGATATATTGCAAATAAAAATAAAGGGAATAACATAAAATAAAAACAAAACATAGAAATTTTAAGGGTGTCTGCAAAATAGTTAGCCTGGAAATTTTGTTTTACTTACAGAGAAATCAAATTAAGAGGAGGCAAATTATAATATATTAAGAAAAGGACAAATAAAACTTTGAATTTCCTAAGTATGTGAAACTCTGAACATTGATCAAGACTCCAGAAGCAGTCATCTCCCAAGAGCTGCTATTGGAAATGGGAACAAAAATCAGAGAAGCCAATAGAATACCTTTATGGAAGAAAAAGCTTTGGGACATAGCAGGAAATTAAAGACCAAATAGCTTAACTTCAATTTGCAGGAAACTATTAGGAACTACTTTAAACCACCAGATTGGAAAATGCTTAGAAAAGCACAGCTTGATTAAGTGAAGGTTGGAATAGGAGGGTTATGCCTTACTAATTTCTTAGTTCTATGAAGTTATGATTGTCAAAGTAGAGAAAGGAATTGCAGCGTAGACATCATACTTAATGGCTTCTCAGGAAGCTTTTTAGTATCAGAGGTTGTGTTAAGGTTCAAAATCATTGAAGAGGAGAGAATCTCGCATGTTAATTAAAAAAAAAAAAAGGCTAAAGGATGAAAAGAGAGAGGGCAACACACTATAGACCTGGAAAAATATTGTTTGGAGGAAAAAAAAAATAAGAGGAAAAAGGAATCTGAACTTATAGAAATAAACTTCTGGACTAGTGCCTGGAAATGTATTATGCTGGGTTCAGGATAACATAATCCAAGTATTTTCACTGTGTATAAGAATCTAGCAATAAAAGAAAGGTTAAAATTTAATAAACTTTTTTTTTAAAAGACAAGCTTTTCCCTACAACTTCTAACAATAAAGCAAAACAAGTACAGTCCATTTTTCTTTGTGAAACCCTTAAAAAAACCTTATCTACACTACGACAGAGAAGTGCCACATATGTGCTTTAGGTTTTAGTAAGGGTTATAAATGTCAGTGAAGATCAGGAAAAAATGAAATGCACTGTTCTAAAAGTAAGTGTTCCTCTGTCTGATTCTATCCAGAACGTATTTAAGACTTTGAAGTGGGAAAAAAGTATCATCTTAGAAGAAAAGTAAAGCCAAAACAAAACAAGAAAAAAATATTACCCACAAACTCATGCTAAATGGAAGTGAAAAGACCACTTTCATCTTGCTCTTCAGGTGTTTGGAAGACTGATGTGGTTTTTACTTGTCAAAGTTTCTAGTGAAGATGACAATAACATCTCATATAGCCTGAAAATTGCTAGGATCCCTTTTTTTATCTTTCTCACTTTGTCTCTGGTTTGATGACAGTTACTTATCATTACAAAAGAGAAATGGAAAAAAAAAGAACTTCTGAGTTTGTGGCCACTAAAATGTCAAAAGATTTGGGAAACTGAATTAGATCATGGCAATTTTAGTCTTAGAATAATATTTTCTACAAAAAGAAAATCTAAGAAAAATTTCTGAATTGTTTACAATTTGAAATTTATTTATTTTAAAATACATATATAATATATTAAGATTGGGAAAATAAGATTATTATACCCTAATATAATAATTTGTGCTTTTAAAAGAAATAAAACACTC